>CAJVQA010006997.1:0-14266 GCA_910591915.1 Cetraspora pellucida | reverse complement strand
AAAAATTGTACTAGCTATAACCAATATACTAATAAAGACTTGAGGGCATGACCTCACTTTAACAATTAAAAAAAAAATAAAATAAAAAAAATAAAATAAAAAAACAGAAATATATATAAAAATTTTTAAATAAAGAAATAATAAGAGTATGGTAACTTAGTAAAGTGGATAAGTTGTTAACCCTTCAAGTGGTAGGTTGGGAGTTCAAAACCCATCGACAGTGAAAATTTGAAAAACTATCTATGTTACATCAGTGTATATAGGCATCTGTGCAATGCTAGAGTTACACAAAGAAATGCAATCTGGCATTGAGCAGTGCAAACACAAGATAAGTCCTTGAAACCAGTAATATGGCAACAACTATCTATCGATCAGTTAGGATCAGTACTTGTAACACAGTTGTATCAGATAACTGGCAGATCATAGGGTATCTGTAATTATATAAATCTGTGAATTAGAATAACCAGAGCCTACTTAGGAAAACCTGAGTAGAGAGGTAACATGGATCTTTGACAGAACTACTATAAAGGCTAGACCTAGAAAATGGATACTAATATAAAAGGAATTGGGTAGACAAGAATCTCAGGTGAGAAATACCATTAACCAGACTGCTAGAAGTCTTGAACCAGAGAAAAAGGACCTTGGGAGGCAGATCCTGAAGTATCAGGAACAGGTCACAGTTCTATTGGGTTATCTGGATTGGGAGTCTGAGGTCAAAAACAGAAGTATACTAAAGTACTAGAGATATGCTATGAAGTCAGTACTGAGATCTGAGTGAACTCTGCAAGGGTGAGCCCTGTTAACAAGATACTAAATGTAGGTAGTTAGTTAGCAGAAGGGCCTTCTGAAGCCCTACAAGTCAGATGATATACTCTGAAATGTGTAACAGCTTAATGGATGTACAGACAGGAAGGTTATAGTTAGGTTAGATGGCACTTAGGTGTATAGAAACTTGTGTGCTATTTGTTAGTGTAAGTATAGAGATTAGAGTGTTTAAAATAGGTAATCTCCTAGTAGATTGCAGGTATGGCAGCTAGTATAGAACCTGCTGTGCAGGCAGACTACTTAAATTAGACAACCAAAAGTTATACATATGACTAGTTGTATACTTACCTTGTACTAGTGACTGTACCCAGGTAATCTTTTTACCCTAAAGGTTATAATCTTTAGTAAAATCTAATAACCAGTTTTATACCCTATTGAAATAAGAGGATAACAGTTATATCCGGATAAAAGATATGTATTTATGTAATTGGCAAATCAATATATGACTATTGACCAATTATTACTATTCTTTATATCTGATATATGTATTTAATTAATAAGTTAATTTTTATTATAGTTTTATCTTTTTGACCAAACAATATCTAACATTTATTTAACTAAACCATCTGTCTTTCTTATCTATCTATATAATAAAAATGCTAAATTAATATATCAAAAGTAAGTAGTAAGACTAATATCAATGAAATGCTTCTTTAAGATTAAAACTTACACTAAACATTTATATATTCTATCATAAATAATATATAAGAGATAATAAAATATATATTTTCTAAGTGAGGTTGATCAGAAATAAGTGATTCTTTCTAACAATGAATATTAAAACTCAAAAGCTTTGGTAGTAATTTTTTATTAATGAAACATTATGTTTTCAATAGTACAAAGGGTATAAAGAAGTTACTATAATCAGGTTATCTGATTTTGATACTATATATAGGAATAGGTCTTGCTAATATATAATAACTAGTATAAATAAACAAGTTTAGTCATGTACTAAATATTAATTAAATAGTATCAACAGCAAAATCACATTTATATTATAAAATTGTATTACTAGTTTAAATGCTAATAATGTCCATGCTGTTAATCAAATGGTTTTCGCATTAATTTAATTATTAAGCCATAATTCTATATCATATAATGAGTGCTTTGTTAATTTAGTATTATAGCATTGATCAAGTAATCTTTGCATTATTATAGCCTTTAAACTATGATAATATATGACCAACCTTGCTTTAGTGATTCTTACTCATTCTTACAACATATAATTGAGTTATAACATGTAAGTATTTGTTAGCAAAACTAATAAAAAACATATTTATCTAAATAAATTAATTTATCTATTTAATTCTTGCTATTTAGTATTATAGCTCTGTGGTGAAGGTTTGTATTCAAAATATATTATGTACATAATAATTGAAGGAATACTAGATTAAAGAAGAGTTAGTGATATATATAGATATATATAATATGTGTAATAGTACTTATCATTTAGTGTTAGTGTATCGAGCTCAAGGGTTTCGTAATCACATATCATGATCACAATTAGTTATCTAGGATAAATCAGAAAATAATAACTGTAGATATGTAATTAATAACATAAATGCAATGAGTCAAATATCATATAAGTAGTTTATGATGCAATTAATTTGTAGTCAAATTAGTATATAAATATGAAGAAATTTTTTTTTTTTGCTTTCACTTTAAATAAATACTAACTATTGAGAACTTTTACTGCTGTATTGGGGCATTAGTGCTTAGGTCTGTTTTACTGTTATTTACATTTATAAATATTGAGGGTCATAGTATCTAGTAAATATTCATGTGATTAATTACTGAAAGTAATACATATTACTATTGTAGTCTCAATATAATACCTTTATATAATGTATACTAACTATTTATTTTTATCTAAATCTATATATTTTATTAATATATAATGATATAGAAAGAAAATTTTGATAATTGCCTATTTATATATATAATAATAAGAAAATAACTATTTTAATGTCAATATATAACTTATATATATATTTAAAATTATTAATATGATCAAATTTTACTTATTTGGAAAAATATTTTCAACACTATGCCAATTTTTTTTTAAAAAAATTAAATGCTCAAATGTAATAGGTAAAAGGTTTGTTCTTTTAACAGACATTATATTTCCAGCATTACTAAAGAGCCTTTCACTAAGTGTAGAAGCAGCCAAAATAGCTAAGTACTTTTATGCCAAATAAAATAAAACTGGAAAACAATTTTGATTACTTTTCCACTATTTAAAGGGGCATTGGTCATAGAGAATTTTTGGTATTCCAATATAGTCAGAGACTTCATCTACTTGAGCATTATTTAATTGAAACATAGAGGCCAATAATTTATTTGTAGATGGTAATAATAGTTTAATGAGTGATATATTTGTTTGATTTTGATGTTGTTGATATACTTTACACAATGAATCATAAGTTTTGAATTTTAAAGACTCTGAAGTAAAACTTAATGCTTTACATTGAAGATCGAGTAATGCAGCCAATATTTCTTCTTCTGATGGTACTTCTCAGTAATAGTTTATAGCATTGTATAGAGCCATTTTTACCCTTTCTTCAAAATTAGTACAATCTTGAGGAATATTTAGTTGTTTTTGAAGATTTATAGACTCAATATGATCTTCATTTAAATTAGTATCATCAAAAACAATTATATCATCTTTATAATTTACTTCCCATAGTTCAACATCATCAGTAAGTATAAGATTATTAGTAATTGTATTGATTGCACTATATATAAAGCTTACTATTGTATATTTACTACCTCCTAAAAGATCAGTTGCCTCTGCAAATGGTTCAAGAATCACAACAAGACTTTTTATAACTTCCCATTCAGTATTAGTAAGATTAATTTTTTTTAATTTTGCACCTTATTTATGTGTTTGATAATCTTCATCCAAAGAAAGCATTGTAATTAAAAGATTAATTATATATTGAATTTTAATTAGCTGTCACCAAGCAAGATAGGAGAAATTCCATCTTGTTGGCGTATTAGCAATTATATGTAATTCATGATCATTTTGAGAAAGATTCTAATTAAAAAAAATAATATTAAATTTAATAAAAGCTTAAAAGCTTATATAAATAAATATTATACTTATGATATCTTCATTAGATTTAAATTTTTCTAGGCTTCTAAAAGCCACTGCATTTGTTTAGGGAAAGTAAAATATAACATAAGTCTTTTTGCTCATATAACTAAATTTTCTACTTCTAAAAGGTCTTTTTCAACAACTAACTGAAGGGTATGAGCTATGCATGATATATGTATAATATTAGGCATTAAATTTAATGCTTTAATAATATTACTACTATTGTCAGTAGTAATTGTAAATACTTTATTATTAAGATTCCATTCATTGATAATCAAGTTTAAAGTTTCAGTAATAATTTCGCCAACATGCGAATAAGGAAAGTATTAAATGGAAAGTATATTTTCTTGTAATTGAAAATTATTATCAATATAAGAACAAGTAATGCCTAAATACCCTAATTTATTACATCTAGTCCATAAATCACAAGTTAGAGAACATAATATAATATTTTTTTCAAATATACTTAATAAGGATTGCTTGATATTTTTATATGTTTCAGAAAGTAATTGTTGACAATATTTTTCACTTGGAAATTTGTATGATAGATTGAATTCTGCAATAAAGTCTTTGAGGCCTTCATCATTTCGAATACTTATTGGTTGCTGATCTTTAATTAAAAGTTCAACAAATTTCTGATCTTTATGTTACTTATGTTTGAGATTATTATAAATCATTTGATCAATTTAAAGTTGTGAAAATTGTGGCTTTTTTGTTTTTTTCTTATGAGAACTTTTAGTAATGCCATGTCGCATTGCTAAGTGCCTGATATAATTTCCTGTTAAACTATTTACTGACCCCATAATATGTTCACATAATTTATTTTTATGATTTTTGTAAACTTCAACTAGACATTTTATGATTGTTCTATAAGATAATACAAGTTTATAGTGCTGATAATATGGCCAAATCCAACTTCATCCTAAATGTTTGGTAATAGGAACTAACTTTATTTCTTTCAGATTTAGTGAATTTAATATATCATTAGGTTCATTTGATAAGATTGAAGATTCTTCATTAATTGGATTGTTATTCTTATCAGTTACAGTATCACTATTACTATTAGCCAAGTTATAGCACTCATTAGATGCATTATGGTTATTACTATCAACTATATTACCATATTTGGTTTGAGATAATTCTAAGCCTGATGTGTATGTATTGGATATTTTTTGTTTTTTATGGTTTTTATCAAAGCTTGAAGAATGAACAACAATATCTTCATTATCACTAAACATTTTTTTTTACTATAAAAATGTGACAAATCAATTTTTTATTCTTTAGCAACAATGTATCAATTCATATTATTTATATTTAAAATTTACTTTATTACAGACTTTGAACCTATCCTAATTTATTAAATAATTTAATGCTTTTGAGTATTACTTATATCAATATTAGCTTTTAATTAACAATAAATCTTGATTTGATTAAATTATTTAATTAATTTCTAAATTTAGATCTAATAGCAAAACTAAAACTATTAAACAATCAGATTTATCAAAAATCTTAATTGTATAATTCTCTTTAAATTATATAATATATGAAAAAGTTCTCACAGGTTTTAACCTGAGTGCTTCTATAAATTAGATGCAAATAGACTTATAATGTGATTAAGTAGATTATGCCACATGCTTATTGAATTTAGAACAATTGTTATTGCTTGGACAGAGCTTTATTTAATAAACAAAAAAGTAATATATAAAAATAAAGTTTCTCTATTCGTCTTAGCTATAATCTATCAATTCTTTGTATAACTAATATTTTTTTTTTAGTATAGCATAGATAGAGAATCGACATTATAATATACTTTGTCATATAATTAGATAGAGTTCTTGCATTTTTATTACAACTATAAACCTATATCTATTAACTGAATAATAACTGCACTATTCATAGCTGTTAAGCAATAAGTAATCTTTGTAACTTTATTGAAAGGTTATTAAGCCTCTAAACTGTTGGACAGATAGTACAATAATAAACAAAAAAATAGTTCTTTAAATACCTTTTTATTCTTAGCTAGCTGTTATTACTTCTTTGCTTACCAACTTATTCCTGTAATAATAAAATATAAACAGGTTTTTTTAGTCAAATTCTTTTATATACATACATTGTGAAGGGTAGAATGACCCAGTATAGCAAAAAAAAGATCTAAGCTATATGACTTGAGACCTAAAATTCATATTGATCGACAAAAGCAAAGGAATTTAATAAATTGCCAATCTGGGTTTGACTAGAGAAGAAGCACTAAAGAACAAGAATAAGGTGCCTTCAGTATTCTAATGATGAGAACTAAAGTCATAATCATGCAATAAGTATAAATTACTCATCATTAGCCATAGAATCCTCAATAAGTGAAATTAGTGCAGAGAATTAGTAATATATTCCTGTGATTACCTACTTAGAGATTTGCAATGTAATCTAGAACCTTATTTAATCATAATTACTTGGACCAAGTCTCTATATGCCTCTTTTTGATACTTGCCACTATTAGAGATTTAGTGTAGTATTTAGTGGTGATAGTTGTTGGTTGTTATTTGAGGCCCATATTTGAGATTTCGAAGCAGTTTTTCACTTATACAACATACTTCATATGCTATTACAATTATTAAATATTTTACTCTGAGATTACCCAATTGCATGCATTTATACAGTTTTAATTATATTTATATAAAAGGCTAAATTATCATAATTAAGAATGCAATCAAGCATTGTGATTTTCTAGTCAGATATTGCATAACAACTATTATGCAATTTTAACTATTCTTAAAATATTTTAAGAAAATCAATTGTACAATAAATATTATTATAGTGACTACTAACAGATCAAGATCTCAACCAGTACTTGAGATGCTATTATTAATCTATGTGGTTTATTAAAAAATTTTTAATACAGTATTAGAAAAATTTAATTATGAAAAAATTTTATAACAATACTGCAATACTGTAGTAATATGTTAATATTAATAGCAAAGATCCATTGCAAGAAGTTTTTAACTAATAACCTTCTTTACTCTGATATTATAGTTATTTGAGCCAGCACAAAAAAAGGCTCAAAAATTGTTAACTGCATAATAAACCTGTTAAATTTTTTTTTCTTTGATGTATTATTCATATGCTCTAATAATCATGTTTTATTTTGTATATACTAATTAAATTTACATTATTTATAAATATTTTATGCAAAGTTTTAAGAAATAGGCAAGAATTCAAGGATAATTTCTAAAATAATTATATATTTAAATATTATTAATATATAAATATAAACCAATTAAATTTTTAATACTAATATATTTTATTCTATATTATCTTATATTACCCTATATTATCTTCTTAGATTAACTGGATATCCTAATTATTTACCTGTTAATCAATTTTATAACCTGGTTATCTGGATAATCTAACAGTTAACTAGTTACAATACCTTAGAATACAATCACTAGCCTTGTACAAGTTATGTAATCATAATTAAAATACAATAAAGACAATAGCCACTGATAACTATAGCCTTAGCAAAAGCAAAAAAAAAAAAAGAAATAATACAAACTTTTAACAATACTGTTGAACTAATAAAAACTTATAAAAATTTTTTAAAAAAATAAATAAATAAACTAAATAATAAAATATATAAAAAAAGCATATATACTAATTAGATTATTAAAATTATTAAAAATAAAGTATATTATACTAAATTATCTAAATTAGTAATTTAAGAAATCTTGTTAATAATTTTAGTATAGTGATTGGGTTGTCATTCTCTAAATAGCAGGTTTAAAGTTCAAATTCTACTTAAGATGAAATTTAAAAATTAACCTATATTATAAAAACTGTCTTCTGTTGATTAGTTGGCCTTATGTAGCTATAATCCAGATATACCAAGTTGGATTTTACTTATCATTAAGAGCTTGAAGCATCTATATAAAGTGTAACATTATACAGATATAGAAGAATATTAATAATCAGTATTGTATAAAACTTTGGTACAAACTTATGATAAGATCACTAAATACAAAAGACTAAGAAATTGAGGAAATAAGATTCTATTTGAAAATTTCTAAGTAAAGAGATAGCACAAACTTTTAATGATGCTATCAGACTAATGAAAGCCTATGAAACACCTTCATAGAAACAGGCAGTTAAACTGAATAACAAAATATATAAAGAAACATATGACCAATCAGGCTGCTAGAATTATTGAAGAAAAAGGATACTAAGATATACTATACTTGGCTATCTAAATTGGATATCTAGAAAGTCTGTCAGTTCTGAGTTGCAGTTAGTAGAAGATGATAAAAAAGATATCAAAAAAATAGGTACTGAAGTTTAAATGAACTTTACAAGAATAGAAATAATATAATATAGTGGTTTAAGATTAGCTCTGACTGCAAGTATTAGATAACTATAGCATGTTATATAAAACTAGGTTAGCTGTATATAGGATATGAAAGGCTCTAATAATAATGCTTCTGAGGATACACTGCATAAAATAAGTTATAAGGTTCTAAGAATATGAGTAAGCATCTAAACCTTCTTGACTAACTTATATATCAGAAATAATCTAGTAATATAGTAAAGATTGCAGTACAGAAAGTTTAAATAGTTAATACTCTTAGTTGAGTTGCAAGTATAGCAGCTAGTATAAAACTATTAGTGGACTACTTAATTAGACACCAAAAGTGTACATGTGACTAGTTGTACTCTTTAATATAAAAAGATTTCTTTAAGGCCTTGACTGTAAGTTTCTATATCCTAACTACTGAATAAAAAGCTCTAGCTCCAAAAAAAGCTAGTTTAACTACAAAAAAGACAAAAAAACAAAAAAAAAAGAAATCTTGTTGGTTTTAAATAAAAAGACTAATAAGAAATAATAAAAAAATCTTAGAAAAATAAGTATTAAGATTTAAATAAACTTTATAAAAATATAATAGTTTAATAATTAACTTTAACTATTAACTATAATATTATTAAATTAACTATAAATATAAAATACAAAAAACTGGCCTCATACAATTAGTAATAGCAGCCAATCATTAGAGTCTATTCTATCACAGCATCCAAAATATTCAACTTTTAAAAAGCAACTTAGACAATCAAACATTATGTATCTTGAACAACTCTGCACTGCAAATAATAGCACTTTACTTAACTAGAAACATCTCTTATCAAGATTATTATATTTACTTAAAGGCAGAAAACCCTTTTGGTTCTCTTACTTAGAAGATACAATCTTAGCACACTCTTATTATTAAAATATTTTACCACATTACTAATTACTAGACCACAACCCTTTTGCTTATTATACTATTAATACATCTAAAAAATTTACTAAATCCAAACTCTGGCTACTTTCATATTATAACGATAAAATTATTATTAGGAAAATACAAAAATATTTTTTATCTTCTAATCACTACTCTATTACTCATTGGACCTCTAATATAGACTTAAACTATACAAAATTTTACCCTTTACCCTCTGTTAGTACAATCAATATACGAATGCCATCTTAATTCTCATAGAATTAACCAAACCTGTACCGTTAAAGTTTCTGCAATTATTTCTACATAATTTTTTGGCAGGACTAACTCAAAGCACCAACTCAACCTCAATGCCAACTACTTGGACCTTATCTGCTCTACAGCTGTTAAACATCCAACTTACATTCTTTCTCTACCTAATATTCCTATTATCAACTCTATCACCTCTGAAATCTTTATTTCAAGCAAATTTACTAACAAACTTATATCTATCTCACATTACAACCTCTCTTATCAGCAACTATCTTTCTATACTAATGGATCTGTAATTGATATTAGTATTGACTAATGCACAATAGGTATTGGTTAAATTCAAGTCAACAATAACAATCAAATTATTAATTCTTTTTCTGCTAAAATTAAATTCTGGCCTTCATCTTACAAAGCAGAACTCTTTTCAATCATTACTGCAATCTCAACTGCTTCTCGAAACTGTATTATTAATATCTTTACAAACTCATAATCAGTAATCTCTAAATTTAATAATCTTCAACTTAAGTCAATCTATCCTAACAAGTTGTTCAAATTCAATTCATGACCAATTTGGTACACTCTTCTAATTATTATTAAATCATACAAATTACAAATTACCTTTCACAAAGTACAAGCCTATTCAGATAACTATTTTAATAAGCAAGCAGACTCTCTTACTAAACAACATCTACTGTTACCATTTCTTTTATTTAACTACACAAATCTCTACAACCCTTATCATATTCTCCAATGGAAACACCATTATGTAGAACTTCCTACAAGACACTTCATTAAACAAATCTGTAAAGCCCACATCTTAGCTATATAGGCATCACAAAAACAAAACAGTGAGTGGTTATACTTCAACCAAGACATTGATTGGAGATCCACTTGGCTTTATTTCAATCACAATCAAAAACCCTCATACAATATTACCAACTTTAGACTTAATCAACTAAAATCTTTTAAAACAAAAATCCTTCTTAATGAGTTGCCAACATACTCATTATATCATACTATTTATCTAAGCCAATATCCATACATTATTTGCTTCTTTTGTAACTTATCTAATTCCTATTTCCACTAGTGCACTTGTGCTAATCCATCCTTACTTGATCAAATTATCCAAACTTCTACTAACTAAATTATCTCTAATAACTTGCCTGACCTTGACATCAACCATAAATATAACTTAATTAACAAAATTCTTCATCACCCAGCTCTTAATTCTCTATATACATTACATAATACTTACTATCCCAATCTTACTTTTAAAGGACTTATCCCAAAGTCTCTTATATTAATAATTCAAAACTCTGACATCTCATACAAAATAGTCTCTCAAGTTATTATTAATATTCTTCTTAATATTAATGAACAATCATATGAGCAACTATGAAAAACATACTGTATTCACTTCTCTAATTAGAAAAATCAACAAAACAAACTCCGATCTTAACTAATTAACCAATCCTCAAGATCATCCAATCTAATTAGAAAACACACTCGCTCTTGAAGAGATTACACTTACTCATGCCTTTGTAGACTTCCTGATCAATAACATTCTCACTCAAATATATGCCTTTCTATTGGCCAAGCAATTTACAAAATTAACATTTGGTTCATCTTATGGATCAAATATAGCATATTATCAAATTATATATTAAACATTCAAATTTAGATGAGCTTTGACCACTTTAGTAGATTTAGATCATAGATAAACTAGTCTAAGCTTTTATTCTTGCATGTAATTTTCAATTTATTTGTTTTATACAAATAGTAGTAGCTATATAATTAGCAGTTTAATGGTTAGCCCTGATTGCAAGTGTTGGCCTCAGCCATAGCATATATATATGCAACTATTTTAAATTATTAATAAAGATATAAGCAAGGCCTCATCTTAATACCAAAAAAAAAATAAAATAAAATACAAAAAACTTTAAAAAGTTTAATACAAAATCAAAAATTTTCTATATAAGTAAACTATTTTAAAAACTTTGTAATTATATTATATTTATACTAGTAATAACCAGTGCAATTAGTAGAATAAGTAAATGAATGAATATGAGAATTAGAGTATTTTTTTTTGTTTTTACTAAGATTGTTAGTTTTTGGCAGCTATTGTCTTTATTATGATTTTAATTATGATTATATAACTTGTATAAGGTAATTTCTATACTATATCTAACAGATAGCATACAAGTTTTTGTACACCAAAATGCTGTCTAATTTAACTTAAAATTAAAGCATTATATTTAAATAGATAATTTACAAATAAGTTCTAAATATAACAACTAGTATAGAACATTTAAATAAACTATTTAAATTAAGCACAGAAGATATTATATTAAAATTATATATAAATTTAATAGTAAAATTTTTTTAGATTTAATTTTATAAAAAATTATATTAAGTAAACTAATATTAATTTATATAATTATAAACAACAACTTTTGCTACTAATCTCAATTTTGCAAAAATGAAAAAATAATATATTCAAGTTTACTCAAAATTTACTTTAAAAAACAGTTTTTTTGCTACTAAAAAAAAAGAAGAAAAACTCAAAAACAGCTTAAGTTTATTAGAACAATTTCTTAAAAAAGTTGCTTATCTAAAACATTAAAAGGTTTTTTGAAAATTTTTAGAAAAATTAAAATTTGGTTGTAAACTAAAAATCTAATTAATTGATATATAACCAAATTACAAAATAAACAATTATATAAGTTAAAGTAAACAAACAAATAAATAAAGCAATATATGTTTAAACATTCAATAAACAAAAAATGTAACTAGCTAAATAAGACATTACAAAAAAAGCAAACATAGTTATTAGATTAGTAATTAGTTTTTTTTTTAGTTTAAAGTAGCAATCTTGCCTGTATGTTTTTATTAAATAATATATAATTATATATTTTATATACAATAGTCTATTAATAAAAGTACAACTAGTCACATATATAACTTTAGTCATTATTTAATTAAGAGTTTTACTCATAAATTACCTACTAGATGCTATACCTAAGACCTGTCTGTGAGTTCTTTATTTAAACTTTCTGATTTTCAATACTTATTACATATATATACAATATCTATATTACTATTGTAATAATATATCAGATTAGAACTATCTTAGTTACTATTTATATTAAAGTACAATCTCGTTAGATGTTACTAAGTATTTATATTCCTTTAAATTTATTCTTGATACAAGCTTATTAAGCTAGTATCAAGATTACTATTTAGATGCAATTTAGTATATCCTATATCTACTAAACTGGTTTTAATATCAGAAGTGTTTGAATTTTAGTAAGTTTATTTCTTTTCTATAATTTTCTTTTATGTTTACTAAATTACTTGCTAGTGCACCTTCTCTCTATTTCTGATATATTCATTGCTTTTCTTATATCAAATGCCAACTCTCCATATTGAAAAACTTCTTTTTAGTAACTTTCTTATATATTGATCTTCTCTTCACATGAACTTAGATACAGAGTTTCATATACATTCATATGCTTCTATAGATTACAGAGTTTTTGCCTCTAGCTAGAATTAAACTATTGATCTTATTTGTAGAAAAAGGAGCATCTAGACTACTAGGCTACAAGATCTTATCTCTTTAGATTAGTAATTGGTTTAGAAGTTTCTAAAACAAAGTTAAATATAAAGTTAAACAAACAACTAATAACAAGAAATAGCAATAATAGAAATTAAAAATTTGTATAATTTAAATCAAAAAACAATAGCAAAAAAGTATATTTGCTTAAATAAGCAAAAATATTATATTCAAAAATAGATACAAATATAACAAACTTTTTAAATATAAGTAATTCAGTACAGATATATATTATAAAAGTTTTAGTAAACAAATATAAAAAAGTACAGTATGTAGAAATATCATTAAGAAAAAAAGTACAACAATAGAAGAAAGCATTTTAATTAACCAAAAAAAAAGAATATAAAAATAGCATGCAAGACATAATATATAATAGTAAAAAAAAAAGCACAAAATATAGAAACAAAAATAAAGTTCGAACTACTAATATTATAACTAGTAAGTTAAAAAGATTGTATAAAAAAAAAGAATTTAATAGCAAAAAAAAAAATTAATAACATAAATAAAAAAAAAAAAATTAAATAACAAAATAGTTGAAAGTGAATCTTATTAAAACAAAAACAAAATAAAACTAGAAGCATTAGTAATACAGTTAATAATTTAAAAAAGCAGTCTTAAATGAAGGCACTTAGAAAAAAAAAAAAATAAAAAAAAAAATAATAAAGCTAATAAATAAGTAAAAGTTTTTCTAAATAAAACAAAAAAAAAAATACTTGAGAATTTAGATGAAACAAATATTAAAAATAAAGTAGTTTTGTTAATAACAGAGTATAGTTTATACAATTTAAAAACAGAAAAGTCAAAAAGACTAATGCTTCTAAGATATAACAACAAAACTAAAAAGAACATAATATTAAAGAAAAAGAAGAATTCAGAAAGCAGATTTTATAATAACATTTATGCATTAAGATGAACATCTAAAAATATAAATAATTCTATATAATCTACTAAAAATAGATCAAAAAACTTTGAACAAAAGAAGGTGCTAGGGGTGTGGTGACCTAGTGAAGTAGTCAGGTTGTCAACCCCCAAGTGGCAGGTCCAGAGTTCAAATCCCAGTGTCGACAGAAAATTTGAAAATTCTCTCTGTATTACAGTTAACTGTCTCTCACAATTGGTTAGGATAAGATACCTGTAACCTGTATTACACCAGCATGACTGGCAGGTCACATGGCATTTGTGTAATGGTCACATGACATTGTCCTTTGGGACAAGGTCTGT
>CAJVQA010006996.1:0-14267 GCA_910591915.1 Cetraspora pellucida | reverse complement strand
TCAACTTACTGATAGCTTACAGTCTATTGCTAATTCCAACTATAATCTAACCACTATTTCATTTTATACTGATGGTTTTGTTATTGAGCTTGGTACCTTCTAATGCTCTATGGGCATAGGTTGGGTTCAAGTCAATAATTCTGCAACTATTCACTCATTTTAGACACAAGTTAAACTCTGGTCATACTCTTTTAAAGTTGAAATCCTTGCTATTCTCTTGGCAATTATAACTGCTCCTAGAAACTGTTCTGTTCATATTTTTACAGACTCACAATTTATTATTTCCAAATATTATAATATCTGCTTATTAGCATTCAAACTCTCTCATACTTATACTCAATACTTCTCTATTTGGCAAACTCTTATCAACTTCATTAATTCATATAACATTTAGCTTACTTTTCACAAAGTTACTGTACACCAAGAGGATTCATTTAATAATCTTGCTGACCAACTTGCTTGTAGTTACCAAATACTACTCTTTTTAATTTTCTTAACTAACAACTTTTACAATCATGCTTATATTCCATTTATTGACCAATTTTCTATTGAAATTCCTATTCAACATTTCATTCATACCATCTATCAAGCTTATATTATAACACTTTAAACATTCTAACATTGTTTCCAACAATGGTCCATTATTGCTTTTAATATAAACTAGGAAGCCACTTGGCTTTACATCAATAATAATCAAAAGGTTTCTAATTTTGCTCACAGTTTTTATTCCTCTATTCTAAAAACCTTTCATGTTAAAATTCTTTTGAATGAATTACCTGTTTTTCACATTCTTCACAAACATAACTTCTCTTACTCTTCTCTCTATCATCAATGCAACCAAACTAGTTCTTCATTACACTGGACTCTTTGTCCTTCTACCCAAACAATCTATTACTTAATCTCTAACTCTCTTAATTGCATCTTAAATGCTACTGCTCTTGACATGTCTCCCAATCTTGTTTCCAATTTACATCAAGAAATTCTTATACTTAATAGCTTTAAACTGCATAACTCCTTACATATGCCATCTCTTATCTTCACTTTATCTGATTTAGTTTCTATTGACCTTATTTCTACTATTTATAATACTTTATTTCATACTATACAGTTACTTCTCTTTCTATTAAACTTCTTTTCTATTTAAACCAACAAATATACAAACAAATATGAATTCCATATTGCATTTTATATTCTGCACAGTCTCAAAACATACTTACTACAAATTTAACTCATAGTTCTTCTTTCAGTTTACCTTCTATCTCAGTACCACAAATTATTATCAAAATTGATCTTTAAACTATTCAATGGATTAAATATTATACCTCTCTCTCTTATATTATTACTAATATCTAAATCTAGATAAGCCTTGGCCACTCTTGTAGGTTTAGGTCACAGATTATATATCTAAGTCTTTATTCTTTATATATAATTTAAAAGCAAGCTTTTCTTTGTAAAAACTTCAATTGAATTTCAATAAAGTTAAAGACATGGCCTTATTATTAATATTTTTTTTTTAAAAAAACAATACATATAGTCAAATAGAGAAGTAGCAACAAGAATTAACTATATATAGATATTAGATAAATTAGTCTTAGATTTACAAAAGACAGAAATTGAAGAAATAGAGAAGATTACAAAAAGTAACTATAAGATAATAATGGCAAAAATATGAATTAAGCATATGATAGTAGAAAAAACAAGACAGAGATTAAAAGAAAGAGGCAGCCAAGAACATATACTTATATGATCAAACAAAATTAAAAAATTGAAAAATTATATACAAGAATTACAGAATCAACTAGAAACAAAGAAGGTTCTAAAACAAATTTACAAAAAAGATCAAAATAAAAAAAAAAAAGTAGAGAAGATAAACAATATATAGAATATAATAGAAGAAGCTATTATTATAGCAATAAGTAAACACATATCTAAGAAAAAAATATATAACATAATAACAAACAGAAGAAGAAGTCAAAGAAAACAGTAACAAAAAAAAAGCATTGTTAAGTTTCAAAAATTAATTAAATATATAAAAACTAAAAGAACTCAAACAGTAACAAAAAAAGAAAAAAGTAAAATAAACAAACAATTAAAGATACTAGGTAAGAAAATTAGTACAAAACTACCAAAACTACAAAGACAATAGTCAAGTGCATAAATAGATAATATAAAGATTGGAAAAAGCTATTATTAGAAAAAAAAAAAAGACTAAAAGTAAATATAAAGAAAATAAATAGAAGAGAATATAGATAAAAAATGTGAAATTATTAGGACAAATCAAGAAAAAATGATAACAAATCTTTTGAATAGATCTTATAAAAAAATAGTACTCAACAGATTTATCAAATAAATAGAAGAAGAAATAAATCTGCTAATAAGCTCAGAAGATATTAGAAAAGAAGTAGCAAAACATTACAAAAAGTAGTTTAGAAAAAGAAATATAAAACTAAAAGAAATGTCAGAAGAGTAGAAGAAAATATATAAATTATAAAAAAACATTAAAAAGAATAGTATATAAAAGTTAAAAAAGAAATTAAAGAAAAAAAATAAGAATAAGTGTTAAAAAAACTAAAGATAAGAATAACTTTAGGCATATTAGATATAAGTTATATTCTAATAAATAAGCAGAAAAAAAAACACAAAAAGTATTTAAAAGCTTTGCAAACAAAACCTATGTCTGGAAATAAAAAAGATATCAACTAAACAGAAGATAGCACAAGTTTACCTAATACCTAAAGATGTTAAGTAGAAATATAATTTAAATAACATTCAACCAATAGTACTAATAGAAACATTTAGAAAAGTTGTAACAAAAGTAATAACAAAAAAGTTTGTCAAAGTGTTTACAGAAAAAGAAATACTCAAAGAACCAAATTATACAGACCTTCCAAGTAACTTAATAGAACAGCCAGTATATATTCTTAATATGATAATAGAAAAAGAGAAAGGTAAAAAAGTATAAATATTTTTGCAAGACATAAAAAAGACATTTGACTCAGTCCTACTTGAAAGTTTGGAATTAGTATTGCAAAGAGTTTAAGTGTCTAAAAGAATAATGAAATAATCTTGGATTTGTTTTATGAAAGACAACTAAAAATTATTATAGCTTATAGTCTAACAAAAGAGATAATAACAAGAAATGATATAGATTAAAATAAAGTAATATCTTTATTAATATGACAACTTTTTTATAATCTACTGTTAGAAAAAGTACAAGAAGATAAAAACTTAGAATATATAGTAGAGCAACAAATCAAAAGAGACATACAATACAGCAACATCACAAAGTACTGTTAAGCAGCTATTATATATGCAGATAACACAACATAGATTGCAAATAGTAAAAAACAGCTAGTGGAAATTTTAAAGATAGCAAAAAAATTTTTTAAGATAAATGATATAAAGATAAATGAATCCAAATTAAAGCTACTAATAATGAATACAAAAGTAAAAAAAGAAGAAAAAAAAGTAATTTTAAAAAAAAAACAAGATAATAAAAAAAGCAAAGAACAAGATAGTTTACTTACTAGGAATATGACTAAATAACAGAATAAGTGAAGTACTAGTAAAAAAGAAAGCTAAAGAAATAATTAGCCAAACAAAAAAGATCTTAGATATAAAAAAATAACAAGTCAGATTGTATATATAAACAATATGATAATAATACCAAAATTAAGTTATATGCTACAACTAATAAAAATGTCAGAAAGAAGTATAAGTAAAATATATTAACCAATAATAAGTCTAGTAAAGCAAAAAAGCAGTCTACAAAGAACTTTAAAAAACTGTGTAATGGAACATAAAGATCTTGAAAACTATAAAACACTATAATAAGAATTAATAACAAAACAAATAAGTGGCCTATTAGCAAGACAAAACAGATAAGATAGGCTTGAACAGTTAAAAAATTAAAAATAATATAAGGCTGCCAATAAGCAGGTTAACAAAAGATATATGGAAAATAGAAAAGATGCTAGAAAATATAAAAAGTTGAAAAAGTAATTTAACTTGTTTAATATTATTAAAAGCAAGAAAGCTTAATATAAATATAAGAACAGAAGACAATTTATAAATAATATTTGAATATAAAACCAAAATAAAAGAATTTATAGATACATGATTATAGAAAATAAGTGATATTAAAATAAATAAAGCAGACTTAATATATCTAAATAAGCTACTTGATACAAAAAAAGATAAGTTAATTATATGATAACAGCTAAAAATTTATCAAGATCTATTAAGAAAAAAAAAACAGAATGGTTTAAAGTAATAAAACTAAAGGTATTCAGTAAACCAAAAAACAGAAAAGTTAAAAAATATTTTAGAATAAATAACCAAATTACTTAAGCAATGAAAATAAGATAGAAGTATATCCCAGAAGATAAAAAAAAAAGAATAAGTAGCACATAATGCACAGAATTATTAACAATTAGAAAAAATAGTCAAGAAGAAAAAAAAATATTAGTAGAACATTGGCAAATGCAGAATAAAAAAAGTAAATTGGTTATTGAAATCAACAGATGTGAGGGTTGTATAAAAAAAAAAAGAATATCATGAAGATAATTGCCAACAGTAGATAAGAATAAATAACAAAATCAATGTAATTTCAAATATATTGATAAAAAAAGATAGTAACAAGATCAAGATAACAATGAATCAAATAATAGAAATAATAAAAAAAAAACAAACAAATTAGTGATCAAAGAACAAAAACTTGAAGAACTAAGAGTAATAAAAGAGCTAGAAGTAGAGATGTTTAGATGACAAAAGTTAAAAGTTAGTATTAATCAAGAAATAATAGAAATTTTAAGAAGGAATATAATAAGAAATAAGAACAAGTATATAATATATACAAATAGAATAGCAAACTTGAAGACTAAAAAAGATACAAGAAGTAAAAAATAATATAGGCATAAAGTAGATGCAAACAGATGAAATACAAAAATGGCTAAAAGAAGAGTTAGCACTAGGTCTAGAAAAATGACAAACATCGATAATAGCTGAGTTAGTAGTGCAATTCTAACAATACTAAAAGAAAAGTTAATAAAAATATATACAGATAACAATGCTATAATAAAAAATATTAGTAGAGGTTTAGAACAAGTAAATAGAAAAAAAATTCTCAAAAAGAAGAATACAATATGAGTAATAAAAATTAGAGAGCTTATTATGACAAAAAATATTCATATAGAGTTTTTTAAAATTAAAGTTATAGTAAAGATAGATAGAATAATAAAGCTGATAGTTTAGCAAAAAAGATGCAATAAGTAAAGAGATAATATAGGCTGAAGAAGTCAGTTACAAAGAGATAGAGTACTGCTTGAAGTTAAAAAACATATGTATTGACATATTAGCAAGACTGCTTTATAAGTAAATAACAAATATAAAATTAGAAGCAAAATAGAAAGAAATGAAAACAATTAGAAGATTAGAGCCAGAAACAGAAGTTATAATTTATGATTAGTTATATTTTTAGAAAAGACTGAAGATATCTAAAGAAGTATATTGTATAAAAAGAAGAAGTAGTGCCAAAAAAAGTATATTTATAAAGTGTATAATAAATAAACTTCCAACTCTATAAGAACTGAACAAAAGAAGACCAGATATATATATAACAATAGAGTGCCAAGTATAAAAAGATAAAACAAAAAAAACACAAATATATTTAGCAGTATATAAAGAACAAAGAAATCTTTAGAAAAGAATTCAAAAAGTGATTATCATAACAGTCTGAAAGGAACTAAAAGAAGAAAAAAGTTCAAATTCCTTTATAGATACTATACATAGCATTCTTTAAGAAAACAAAAACAGAAAAAATAAAAATAAGAGAGACACTAATTAAAGATCTCATTCTAAAAGAAATATAAGACAGATTGAGGCAGCTCCTAAGCATAAAATCAAAACAGCAGTTTATAAATATAAGAATAAGACATATTTTACAAACAAGTATAGAGAATTTAATATAAAAAAATTAATAAATAGAAGAAAAATAAAGAAATAATAAATAGAATAAAAAGAAGAAAAGAAAAAAAGAGAAAAGTATCAAATAAAAAAAGAAAACCAAATTAGCAAATAATAGAAGAAAGAAAAATAAAAGTAAAAAAAAAAAGAAACAAATCAAAAAAGAAACACATAAGACAATTTTAGAACTTGTTATAAAAGAGAAAAGACTCTTTTATTATAGACTTTAAGTAGTTAAATGAGCAGCTTACTTATGCTTGAAGTAATGCAGCAGGTTGCACTTAGATACCATTAGGATGGCCAGATGATGCTGACTTAATTGTTAAAAATAATTTCAAAATCTTAATAAAATACTAGTGTAATTGCTTAAAAGAAAAAAAAGTTTTTATATTTATAATTTTATTTTTATTATTTTTTTATATTAAACTAGTTTCTTTTGGATCTAAAGCTTTTTATTCAATAATTAAAATATAGAGACTCATAGCCAAGGCCTTAAAGAAGTCACTTTTATATTAGAGAATGCAACTAATTACATATATATTTTTGGTATCTAATTTAAGTATTCTACTAATAGTTCTATACTAATTAGCATACCTGTAATCTAACTAGAAGCATTGCCTATTTAAACCTTTTATATTACAATTCTTATTATGTTACTAGATTATTTTTAATATATATGTTAGTCAAAAAGGTTTAGATATTTATTTGTATTCTTAGAACTTTATACTTTATTTTATGCAATATATTTTTAAAAATATTATTACTAAAACTTTTTATATTCTATTTACAGTTAACCTAGTTTTTATATAATATGTTATAGTTACCTAATACTTACAATTAGAACTAACTTTAAACTATTACATTACACTATTTCTATTCCTGTAAAGTTTATCTAAATCCTAATATCTATCTTCCTAATATCTTCTTTATCTTTCTTTACTAATTACAATTTAAAATTAACAAAATTCTTCAAATTTCCAATTCAAATAGTCTAGTATACTATACTTTAGTATCTTTTTTCTTTAGTAATTTCAGTGACTTAGTTGGTTATATACTCCTTTACATATCTTGTTATTTGGTTTATATATAAATTTCTATAAAAGTGTTTTGTAAACTTCTATCAGTCCAATAACACTATTAAAAGTTTGTGTTATCTCTTTACTCAGGAATATTCAAATAAGATTTTATCTTCTTGGTTCCTTTGTCTTTTGCATTTAATGATCTTATCATGAGTTTGCACTGAAGTCTTATGCAACACTAATTATTAACATTTTTTAATATACATATAATATTACATTTTGCATAAATACTCTGAACTCTTAATGATGACTTGATGTACCTGGATTACAGCCATATGAGGTCAACTGATTAACAGAAAACAGTTTTCATAATATAGATTAATTTTCAAATATTATTGTAAGTCATAACTTCAAAAATCATTCTTTTAAAAAGAACAATTCTAAACTCAACAACCCAATAATAAAGGAGTAGTCGTATCTTTATACTCGAACACTTTATTAAATAAACAATAAATTACTAATTCCTAAAGAGTAATCGTGTCTTCATACACGGATAACTCGAATAACCAATAAACTAGTTATAGTGTCTCCATGCACGAATAAATTGAGTACTTTATTAAATAAATCATAAACTTGTTATAAACTACTTGTATCTTCATATACATTTAGTCGTTTGCCTCTTTCGTAACTGCAAATCACCCTAATCCTCTTAAAAGCGTAACCGCAATAAAACCTTATACAGTCAAACCTCTATATATGCACCCTATACCTAAGTCCCAACTAATAATAAACCACTCTCTATAAATGCACACCCTTCACAAATGCACACTTATGGTCGGTCCCAAGGGGGGGAGGTTTGACTATACTTTACTTAAGCATTAAATCGGCATTGTTATTTAATTACCTTAACCTACCCGTCGCTAAAGAAAACAGTTATACCGAACTTATAAGAGGTAGTTATCAGGTGTAACACCTTACCCAGTCGAACTGTATCTTGGTTAAAAGTAAGTTTCATTAGGCGAAAGGATACTATCAAATGTATAATGTAATACTGTATATGATAACGTTCAAGAACCATTATCATCATGACGCAAAGTTATTTTGGCTCTTAATTGTAAAAATTTTCAAAACTTGGCCTTATATGTAATTATTTTATTTTCATTTTTCGGGCCATTATATGTAATTTCCCAAAAATTTTTTTAGAAAAAGAAAGTTAATCGGATCACTAAAGGTTAGTTGGCGATATAAAACCCATACTATAAGCTCGTGTCGTTTAATTTGAAAGAGCGATAATTTTTAATAGAAAATTAAAATTCAAACAGATATGTTAGCGGCCTTATTTAAGAAATTTTTTACTTAAAAAAAAAAAGCCGTGAGGCCAGGTCACATATTACTGTTCCATGACATGTATAATTTTATGCGGTCTTAATAAGTTTAAGAAATGCTATATTGTCGGCGACGTTTTAGTCTATTTTCGTATTCCCAATCGACCCATTGTTTCGTTATAATTCTTGAACTATCAAAATTTTCCTTCTTTGTAATACTTTCCTCCCAAGAAAAATTATCAAAATGCCAAAATGCGTATATTGGAATAATAAAGCTCCGTAAGGGCATTGACAAAAGGTAAATTATCATCCAAATAAAATTGGTAATTTCGCGCCGTGAAATAAATGTTATTAAGAAAATGAGAATAGCAGGCAGAACTAAAACTAATGTACGAAAAAATAAGGTAAAAAATGAAGCATTATATGGGTCAACGCTTGATATTATGATCAAATAAAAGAAGAATATGGTAGTTGTAGGAAGTACAACTATATTCACCAATCTCAAAAATATAGCGAATTTCATAGAAAAGCAAAAGGTTCCACACAGGTTGGGAATCAATAAAAGTTCCAAAAGATTATGTATTGTAGAATTAATCGATCGAAGACTTTCGGATAGAAAAGCGTAAAACGTATTTGATGCGACAATTACACAAACTGCCTTGGGAACAAATACTGTTTTTCGTTTGGGAAACATTTGAAGTAAAAGGGTGGTCAAATAATGATTCTCACCGAGATGCAAATTTTTCTTGTGAACTGTATCCAAAATATTTTCAGAGTATTGTTCGATGATGGTCGGATTTATAAGAATCGGTATCCAATTTCCGTCTGAACTCCTAGTGACTTTAATTCTATACATGCAGAAACAACTAGGTAGACATGTTACACATCCAAAAATTGACTCGAACGCCCTTTGTAAATGGGTGATATAATACTCAAATACTACAAAATAATAAATAAATAAATAACGTATAATTTCAAATTATGAAAAGATTCAAACATGTACAGTGTTGGAAAAAAGTATGTGATCTCTGAATAATTTATCAATTACAGTATTTATTATAAAGGAGTATAACATTATAGTATACGTGCATTCAGAAATAATGAATACTTTTTCCAGAACTGTATATACTGGTTACCTTGAATCATGGTCACCCAAGTGTCACTCTTATTAAAAATTTCTATCTCCCCACAAATACCTGTAATCTTATCGTCATGTGACATACATGCAATCATATGAGCCAACGAATCAGGATAAACCTTGGTGTTAACATCAACCTAAATTATATAAGAATAATAAACTCAATTGATATCAATATGTACGGAACAAGATTCTCATTATAATATTTTTAGATACAAACCATTAGAACAAGTTCAAAATAATCTGGAGTAACTTTACAAATAGTTCTGATGACAGTAAATAATTCATATTCGAGTGAATTCATCTTTTCATTAAACATAACATGTTTCAAGAAATTCATTAAAATAATTTTGGAATCACGTTTGTTAAAAATTTCTGATGCTGGGTCTTTTTTTTCTTCCGAGGCATATTTAACCATAGTTATCATAGGGACATTATGTACCTTTCCATCCAATGATCGATATTTATAATATCCGGCATAAATCTTTATCATTTTAAATTCCTTTTTATTATTGGCGAATGAAACGCAAGTATGGGACACGACTTCATCAGGAGAAGTGATAAAATCGCTCATCACCGAAACATAAACATTCGTTGTCGGCATTTTATTATCATCTACTATGCACATCATTAGTTTATGCGAAGTAGGATAATCTGTTCTTGCTAATGAATCTAGTGTCGTTCGTAAATCGTGCATGTTATCAGAATGTTCTGCAGCCACCAATAAAATTGTGTATTTTAAAGAAAAATCGAAATATTGTTTCAAAAAGTCTGTGTTAATCGATTGATTAACCGATGAGATAGATGATGATAAACCTTCGCGATTTTTATTGTTGTATTCATCATTAAGTGGTGGTTGATGATTTTTTGACGATTCATTTAATTTTTCTTCTACGTCTGCAAGGTAATTATCAAATCGTTAATTAGAAATATTAAAAAAGCAAACTGGATAGGCATCATATTGGTAGATATTCTCTTACCAGATTCTTTTCGGAAACTTCCTAGCTGCCAACTCAGCACGCATTCGAACCAGATAACCGAAAAATACTTAATAAGAACCATACCTACTATGATAGTTAAAGTGACTGATGATACCGCATTACTTATTACACAGCCAATGGAAATAGTGTCAATAACACCAATACGTAAGATCTCCTCCATGCATTTTGCTAATTGTATATTATTCTTTTGTAAAAAAAAAGTCATATCTTGACCATGAAACATGTTTGTACTTTTTATCATCATTGGTTTAAGTATGTCAGGCAGTCGGATATTTGGCACTATCCATTGGAGACGATCCATGTCAAAAACTTGTCTAATTAAAATAAAGATGGGTTATGTACATCTAATATTCATCTCATATAAAAAGGAAAATACATACCCATTATAAACGATGTAATTACGATCTGGTGACCGTACATCATCCCAATTGTAATAGATATCACCACTAAATTTCAGAACCGATATAGCTTTTTTCGCGAATGTTGATCCATGACAACCTGATTTTTCAGGATTTAATGACGAATTTGGTGCTATATGATCATTAATACTAAGTAATATGCAAGGGAAATAATTATAAACGTTTCCACTGCTATCCGCCGGTTGAATGGGAATAAACAATCCCTTACAATGCAAGTTAACTTGCTGGAACATGAATGTCAAATCATTACCACCAGCAGTTCTCTCAAAATTTGAGAAATTTATTCCTGCGAATGTTGGATGAGGAAAGCCTTTAATGTTATAAACTCTTCCAAGTATAGAAATTTGCATTTTATCAATTGTACCTAAACGAATTCGCGCAGGTTCTATACCACAAGAAACTTGGCTGAACCCATAGGTTAGAAAAATATTCATCACACAAATAGTTATTATGATTGTAAAAAGTGCAAACTTTTCACGCCAAGCTTGTTGAACTAATTTTCCACGGATTTCTGAAATGCAGAATGACAAATAATGGTTAATTCGAATGAATACAAAAATAAAGTAGATGTGTAAAAATCCATTCACCAAATAATGGCAATATCAAAGGAGTCCAACAAGTGATACTTCTAGAGAATATTATCCAAGCGGATGGAAATTGACATTGATACCATTTTTTCTTTTTTCCTTCTGCCTTTTCCGTCCTCCTTATCATGTTACGCATATGCATCCATTCTATCGATGAAGAGGAGAAATACTTTTAATGTATTTGAATTCGTATATCGGCGGGATATGTGACTGAAAACGAGATTAATAACTCTTCAAAATGCACCAGCATAGGCTTTTGACTCTTACCATCATGCGGAACATTAACCTCGATATCTAATACTTCATCTTTTAGAATAGGAAATTTGTCAAGTTTAGGTGTGTAAGAGACATTGGCAACATTATTTATGTGAAGACATTAAACATGCTCAATAGAATTTTTTATTGCATTAAATTTACCTTTTGCATATTGTGGATGGTCAAAAGTCTTGAATTGTCCATCGTTATTAGCATTTGCGTGCTCCGTGCGTTCATCAAAAAAGCTTGAATCTTCTTGTGTTGATGTTGTGCCTACTCTGCTTTGATTTCGTATGATTGCTGAATTTTGTCTATTCGCTTCGGATGGTAAGGCAGGGAGGGGTTTATTCTTATACATTTGTCACACTAGTTTTTTAAATAATTGCTCAAAAAAAAAAACCTCCCAAAGAATACTATCAATAGAAACAATGCAATTATATCCAAATATAATTTCGATGTTTTAAGTTACCAAAGATATATTGGTAAAACATAATTCATTTCCTTCATATAAGACACATTACAAACAGCATTGAGACCAGCGGAGAAAGGTTTTATCAACATGTGTCTAGATATTTAAATTTCTTGCCTCTCACAGAAACCTAGGTATCACTTCACTGGTCAAAGATTGCTTCTTTTTTTGGACAATCAAGACTTACACAACGGGGCTGTCAACAGATTGAGTTTTGCAACATTATTGCTACAGTAAAATTACGCGCGTATTGAACTTTATATTCGATCTTATAAAAATTTGTTGTAACTTACTAAAAGAAGCTATAAATTACCGAATTATATATAGAGATGAACTTTTATATGCAAATAGAGAAAATTATAATAAAAGTAGGAAATCGCGCATATATAATGCCCGACAAAAGTTTTTTTCGCACCTATAGAACTCGTAAAATCATGCATAGCACTTCCAAACTTTCAGTGGACAAAGGTCATGTAAGTCTCTATATTTTCTACAGGTAAAATAAGGTTCTTTTACTAGGTATCTACCATCTCCGTCTAAATATAACGTGATATCAGATATGTTGTTAAACTACCCAGTATCACTGTGAAAAAGTGACCGAAAAGAACGTTCGTTTTTTCAAAAATTTGCATAAGAAACCAACTTTTGTGCTCTAACAACCTTTTTCCTTGAGCATAAACTCCACTAATAGTTAGTCTTAAGGGTCGTCCATCACATGACAACGAGCCAATAGAATTGTTTATTTTGATCGACACGAAGAGACAAAAAATCGCAAAAAATGCAAGAAACGACAGTCTATACTAGAGTTTCACCATGAAGTCTGTTCTATTTGTTTCGCCATAATTTTCACCAGTTTCACCTGCAACTCTAGCCTAAACCCATCTTGGGTGTATTAATAAAAAATGTCGGGAGGACAATTTTACTATAAGGCGTGCCCTGACCCTAACCCCAAACTAACCCTACCCTAATTTAAAAAATCAAAACCTTACGACTGGACACGGCTTTAGACGACCCCATTTTGTGGGTTGTATTACCTTGATACATTTTTAGTACACATTAAAAATGTACATTTTAATATTTATCGTTATAATAAAATCGTGTTACTGTACATATTTTATTTGTACGTATGCTTAAACCTCTAATATGTAGCAATATCTATTCTATTCGAACCTTCTGTTCTTGTTTATTATAAATTTTAAATTTGTCATACAATAGTATATACTGTTAAAATTAGGGTTTGGAACCGTGAAAACTTATTCTAGCAGTAATCGTTTTACCATTTATCCGTTTAACTGCTTATTGATCATTTAAACGTTTAGCCATTTAACCATTTATGCATCGAATTCATATTAATTACCCAGTGCATTTAAAACATCTTGTTCCGAATAAAACTTTGATTCGACACTACAAAATAATCACGCGAGTTACTTTTTTTAATAAACATACCTTATGCATCCGTCCTGTGAATAAAATCTATAGATATGTACAGTATCATGCGTATATGTATTAATACTGTTACAAATATCTTATCTATATATTAATATATTAAAAAGAGTATATAATTCCTCTCATTGCTGACTGACCTGAGCAAATTCATTTTAGAACAGCAATATTGCACTATTTAGTTTATAAAGACTTATTTAATTTTACTAATAATATTTTATCTTTTCTTCTAATGATATAACCTTTTCACATTTTGCTAAAAAAGTTAGTTATTTATTACTACCAGTATTTGCAGAATTAAGTGCAACATAAGGATCACTTGTGTAATGAAATACAACCCTAACCTCTAACTACTAATACATTGGTGATGATCACAAACAGGAACTCAAAAATTTGGATATAAAATTGTAAATTTTTATTTGGATATCAACTTATATTTGGGTAAAATTTGGATAAAAAAATTAATAATTTGGAAAATTTTGGATATTAGATTTTATTATTTTTGTTGATTAAAATATAGTATATTTAATATTTTCAATGAATCTTCACTTAAGGGTAGGGTGTAATAAATTAAAATTATATATAAACTTAATGGTATATTTTTTTTATAATTTCAATTATGAAAATTTTTACTAATTAAATATTTT
>CAJVQA010006995.1:0-14268 GCA_910591915.1 Cetraspora pellucida | reverse complement strand
AAACTATGTAAAAATATTAGGAAAATTATAAAATATAATATAGAGCTAAAAATAAATATATACTAATATAGGAAAAATTAAATTCTATTACAGTACCTTTTTTTATTTTGCTTGTTATATTAACCTTCTTTTCCCATTCTTGTACTTTTTATATTGAACTTTTCATACTTAATCATAGAATGTATTCTATACTGTTCTTGTTACTATATCTATGCATTTCTATATTGCCTGTCTATCTAGCATCTGACTGATCCTTTTTCTAATCTTATTTGTTATTAGTCCTTTATTAAATCTATTCTATTAATAATTTTTTCTGCTTCTGTTTTTCCAAATAGTGCCTTGTATAGCACTAGAAGCAGGATTCTAACTTTTTCCTTTTCTTTAAGGCTGTTCCAAGCTGCTGTCATTGCTACCTTTTGGATCTTTTTTTACAAGTTTTTTTATTTGATGCAGCTTGTTAGGTGTGCTTGAGTTTTTTTTTCAACTTTTTGATATACATGGCAGTTCATCATTGTATATATTTCTGATCTTTTTCTATTTAATTCTTCTAAAGTTGATAGACTATCTATTATGTATTTAATTGCTTTTGCTCTTTTTGTACTAAGTTTTCTTGTTATATATTATATATCTTTTGTTCTATTCATCTCTTTCCAAAGCTTAACCAATTATATTAAGTGTTCTTAGTTTCTGGCTCTAGTGCTTGAATTGGATTTGTTTCTCTCTAACTAGCTCTAATTCTGACATTTGGAACTATTTTGCAAAGAAGTCTTATTAGTATATTAACTTTTTTGTTTTTCATTCTAAGTAGTACTCTATTTTGTCACACTTGATCTTCTCTACAAATTTTGTCTTTTCACATGTTACTTTTTTTTTTGCAAATAAATCTGCTCTGTTATTTTACTTATTGTTACTATGACTTTTAACTTTAACTAGTTCTATTCTATT
This sequence comes from Cetraspora pellucida, assembly GCA_910591915.1. Classification (NCBI taxonomy): domain Eukaryota; kingdom Fungi; phylum Glomeromycota; class Glomeromycetes; order Diversisporales; family Gigasporaceae; genus Cetraspora; species Cetraspora pellucida. The sequence continues at coordinate 13,323 of CAJVQA010006995.1, read as the reverse complement.
GTTCTTGCTTTTAAGTAAAACTACAATATTTATTATTCATATTGCATTTTTTTTTTTTAAGACTTTGTCATTACCAATCGCTTGAATTGCTTCATTAATATGTCTTAATGCTGCTAGACTATCTGTATGCACATCTATATACTTTCTTTTTGGTATAGTTAGAATTGCTAACCATATTGCTGCTAATTCTGCTATTGTTGCTAAGAGCCAACCTTCAAGTCTAGTACCCTTTTTTCCTCTAGTTAGTTTTTTCTGTTGCTAACCTGCATCCAACTGATACTTATTTTTTCTATACTACTTTTTTCTTTCTTTTTATATAATGCTCTATTTGTATAAAGGATATATTTGTTTTTGTTTCTCTTTTTGTTTCTCGTTAGGACTTCTATTATTTAGTCTATAACTTTACTGTTAAATTTTGTTTTTTAATTAATTCTGTCTCTAAATTTTCTACTTGTTTTAGCTCAATTAGACTTCTTTCTTCTTTTTTTCATTCTTTTACTGTTCTGTTATCTAGCATTTGTTTTAATGTTGCATTAATCTTATTACTGCCTTTTTCTACTAATGTTTCTGAAACTGCCTTGAATTTATTATTCTATCTTATTTACTTTTCACAATTATCTGTTATTTGTTCTGTTTTGTCTTCACACTCTTTGCATTTACTTATCTCAGTATATGTCTTGCCTTCTACTTTCTGTAATAGCCAATACTTAGTTAAAATCTTTTTTATTTTTTTTTTGATATCTTACTAAATTGCTAGTTATGCTTTGGTCTATGTTAATCTACTCTTCTTCCTTCTGTCTTTAGATATCTTTATCTAGTTAATCATTAGTACCTATATGTTGTAGTCTTTAATTTTGTATTAATTGTATATTTCTTTATATGTTTGTGTTATTAACATCTCTTCTTCTATTTCACTAAACTATTTTGCTTTTTTTCTTTTATATGACAGTTTTAGAAGACTTTTAAGCTGTCTCTACATGATTAAGTTCTTTTCTTTTATATTCATAAGTTAGTTCAAATATATTAAACACTATTCATTTATTGTGCTACTACTTACTGTTTATAATTTAATTCTAACTAAGTCTCTTATACTTATTTCATAATCATGTACTTTTTACAGATAATTTTTTGTTCTGATATTTATTCTTATTTTCTTGCTTTAACTATTGTTCGATAGGCTAAGTTGTGCTTCTAATACTTCATTTCTTCTAATCTTCTTTTAGAGTCTTAAATGTCTTTTATTAAGCTTGCTTTTTGATACTCTTGAGCTATTCTAAGCTTTGTTAAATTACCTAAAGTGTCTTTTCTATTAAGTCTTGTGAATAAACTGCTTATTTGCTTTATTGCTATCTCTTGACTTAATAATCTATATTTCCTTAGATCTTTGTACTCAATTATGCAGTTATTTGTTGTTTTCATTATATTGCACTTATGTTTTGCCAAACATATTATTGGCTGGTGGATTTTGTTAATCATTTTTTCTGACATTTTTGTTAACTACAAAAGGTACACTAAATTTTGAAATTATTATTATATTGTTTATGTATATGATTTGACTTATTGTTATTTTTTTATATCTAAGGTCTTTAACTGTTTGGCTATTTCTTTTGCTTTTTTGCAGACTAGTAACTCTTTTATTTTACTGTTTAGCAAATTTTTAATGATCTTACAATTTTGTTTTTTGATTCTTCTGTTATTCTACTTTGTCTAAATGTAGTTTCTTTATCTTTTTTTCTCAGTCTAGAATTCATTATTATAAGCTTTGACTTTGCTTCATTTATTTCAATATCATTTACTTTGAAGAACTTTTCTGTAATTTCAAAAACTCTTAACAGTTATAAGGTATAGTAACCTAGTAAAGTGAATAGGTTGTTAACCCCAAGTGGCAGGTCTAGAGTTCAAATCTCAGTGATAGCGAAAATTTGCAATTCTTTTTGTATTATAGCTAACTGTCTTCCATGATTAGTTGGAATAAGATACCTATAATCTGTATCATACCAGCATGACTGAAAGGTCTAGGCATTTATACAACATTGTATGAGAGAACACAAACTGGTACCAGATAGTATAAACTCAAAATAAGTTCTTAGGCTATGTAAATCACAAAAACCATATAGAAAAACAAAAGCCCACTTGGAAAACCTGAGTAGAGAGATAACCTAAACCTTCAATGATACTACTGTAAAAACTAGACTTATGAAATAGAGCTAGAACTTATGAAATTAAGCAAATGTGCTGGTCTTTGAGGAGGGACCAGATGAACCAACCAGGCCATTAGAATTTCCAGGTTTTGAAGGAAAAAGATACATGTCAACAAACATGTAAACCAGAGGTATGGTCTTGCCTTATCTTTTTAGACTATCTGAAATAGCAGCTTGGTGGAACTTGAATTGAATACCAAAAAAGTAAGGATATATTGTAAAGTTAGTACCAGGGTTGGGATAAACTTTACAAGAGCATAGCAGTTTAATAGTATGCCCTGACCATCAGTGTTGGTCTTAGCCATAGCAATACTAGATCAGCTATAAAAATAGGATACAAAAGATTCTGGAAGGTTTAGTACAAGGTCAAAGATTCCTCATATGAGTAAACTGCTTTAAAGACTTAGTGGCCATGGCATATTTTTACTATCATTAGCTGGGGTCATTGGTAGAGAGAGGTAGATGGATGAATACAGAAACAGAGTAGTTAAATAGAGAACCTACAAGTGGGTTTCAGGTATGGCAGCTAGTGTAGAACCTTTAAGTAGACTACTTAAATTAGACAATAACTAAAGTTGTATAAATAGCTAGTTGTACACTCTCTCCATAGTTGCTTTCTATAGTTATAATGCAACCATTAGCCAAATATATTATTAATAAAATCCCAAGCCACAAATACTCACCTTAATATTTAAAAAAAAAAAAAAACTCTTAGCAGTTGGTTTTTGCTTTTTGCAATACATGTAGTATTATCTGCATAGGCAATCACTGCTTGTTTATAGTTTGTGATACAATTAATGTCTGTATTTTTCTGTGCTTCTTGCTCTACTGTATAGCCTAATAATTTATCTTCTTAAATTCTTTCCAACAGTAAATCATAAAAAAGCTATTATACGAATAGAAAAATCATATCTCCTTGATCTATACTATCTTCTGCAATTATTTCTTCTGTTAGGGCATAAACTGTAATTATCTTAAGTTAATGTTTACAAAAAAGATTGATAATATATTTAATTGTTCTTTGTAGTACCTTGACTCTTTTAAGAGTCCACTTCAAGCTTTCTAACGAGACTGAGTCAAATGCCTTCTTTATGTCTTGTAGGAGTATTCATGTTTTTTTGTTTTTTTTTGTGCTTCTTTCATTAACATATTTAGCATATATATTGGCTGTTCTGTTGAGTTGCCAGCCAAGCCTGCATAATTTAGTTCTTTGAATATTTCTCTTTCTGTAAATATCTTGGCTAGCCTTCTTGTTACTATCTTTGTGACTAACTTTCTAAAGGTCTTAATTAGTGCTATTGGTCTAATATTGTTCAGATTATGTTTTCAGTCTATATCTTTTGAGATTAGATAGACTTGTGCTATTTTCACTTTTTTGGCATTTTTTCTGTTTTTAAAACCAGATTTGTAAAAGCTTTGAAGATCTTTTGTGATTTCTCTTCTGTTTGTTTTATTAGAGTGTAGCTTATACCTGAAATTCTTAGAGCTGTATTGGTTTTAAGTTATTTTAATGTGTTTTTCTATTTTTCTTCTTTTATCTTTTCTTTTAACTTTTTATATCAGGACTTCTTGATTACTCTTTTGGATTATACACTTCTATTTATTCCTTAGGCATCTTTTCTAGTTTGGTTCTTCTCTTTCTAAATTGATTTTTAAAATGTTTTGCCAGACCTTCTAGAACAGACTTAGGTTTTGTCATTAGACTAGTTTCATCTTTGCTTTGGGTTATAAATCTGTCAAGAACTATCTTTTTGTATAATTTGTTCAAAAGACTAGCAATTATTCATTTCTGATTAGTTTTTATCATCTCACATCTTCTATTTATATTTTTTTATATCTGTTTTTTTTGGGCCCATTTTTACTTTTCTTTTCTTCTATTTTTCAAAATTTTTTGTCAGCCTTTTATGTCATTTATTCAAGCTTTTAACTATTGTTTATGTAGCTTTGGTAATACTACTCCTATTTCTTTACCAATGTCTATAAGTTTCTTGTTTATTTCTTCTTTTTTTTTCTTCTTTGTCTCTTGGTTTCTTCTTATCTTTGCTTTTTTGATTATTTGTTATAGATCAATTATATGCCTATGCTGTTATAGTTTCTTTTAATAATGTTTTCTGTTTGCATTTGTGTTAAATATTTTCTTTTTGGGAATTTTTTTATTCACTGCTTCCATTATAGCTTCTTCTATTGCATTCTATATCTGGTCTAGCATATCTGTATTATACAAACTGCTTCTTCTATTTTCTTCTAATTACTTTAGTACTTTTTTCTATTCTAATTGTGCTTGAAGCTTTTTAGCATATTCTTTCTAGTCTTTTTGCTTTACTTTTTCATACAAATATATTGTTCTTATCTGGTCTTTATGTTTAGTTTTTGCACAGCTCTGGTTTTAAATTATGTGCTCTAACCATATAACTATTGTTAATATCTTGTGATCACTGTCTGTTATACCTTCTGCTTCATCTATGTTGGCTTTTTAAAAACTAGCTGCAATTGTTTCTAACAACCAGACATAGTTAATTCTAGTTTTTACTTCTTGGCTTAATCATGTGTATGCCCTTTTTATTGAATGCAAATTTCTAAAAGAATCTGTAAAATCTTGCTTCTTAAGTTAATTAAAGATTGTCAGTTTCTTATAATCTGTTATTTGCAAGTACAGTCTGTCTAATATATTGTCTACTGTATAATTGAAATCTTTAAGTATGACTATTTCTGTATGCTTTCTCTTGTTTGTTACTATTTTCACAATTTTTTGCTGTATTTTCTTACTAATTGCTTTGTCATTTAGTGAAATATACACACTTATTACTATCAGTACTAGTTGTTTGAAGTATAGCTTTACTTCTATTATATATTCAATATGTCTTTTAACTGCTCTAATATGTTTTTCTCAAGTTTTATCTATTAGATCCCAATATCTAATCCTTTTTTTTTGTCCAATTTTGCACTAGCCTAGTAATCTTCAAATCTCATATTAAGGTTATACAACAAGATTTTCTCTTCTTTTTCTATAATGTTTATTTCTGGTATTTTTAAAAATGCTATCTCTTCTTTTTTTATCCAGCCTAGCAGGTTTTCTACTTTTCAACCTCTGGTCTTGAGTTTATTAATGTTATAACATCAATTTTTATTTTTTTCTTTCTTTTTTCTATTTTTCTTTTAACTGCTTGTATCTTGTTTCTGTGTTTTTTGCTTTTTCTTTTTCTTTTCTTTTCTTTTTTTGGATTAGAAGATTTTTTTTTATTTCTTTCTTTAAAAGTCTTTCTCTTACTATGCAAAAAATTTTTGATCTTCTTATTCATATTATAAGTTTAACTTGAGTGCTCTTAGGAGCAGTTAGCCAGGTTTTCTTTTATACCTAGCTAAGTATTCTTTAGTCAATTTAGTCTATTTAAGATTTGATCTAAAACTTCTTTCATCTGTCTTGTTTCTATATATACTTGTATGTTTAGTTTTATTTTCTTTTTGACTATGTTTTTATTATTTCTTTCTGCATTTGTGTTTTTGACTTTTAACTATTTTTCTATATTCTGTAACTAGTAATTACTTTCTATTTCAATATATCTTTTATTTAGAACCTGTTTATTTTTGTTTTAGCTTTTTCTGTTAATAGTGTTTTTGTCTTCTAACTACTCTTCTGCATCTTGTATTTGAGAACTACTTTTTATTTCTGTATTTTTTTTGTTTTGACTTTGGCTAGTTCTTTTCCAGCTTTTTTTTCTTTTTTCTCTAACACTTTCTTATTTTTTTATTTCTTTTCTTCTTTCATTTAGCCAGGATACTTGAAAATTATTATATCTGATTGGTTTTGATTAGGCTGTCTTTATTTCTTTTTCTGTTGCAAATGTAATTATTACTATTTTTCTTTGATTTTTAGTTCTGTTTGGCAGAATGTATACTAACTTTGCACCTTTACTTTTTAGACAACATAGTAGTAAAACTTTTAAAGCATTGCTTGGCAGCTTTGTTATTTTTGCTATATATTGACTTTGCCTTTGTCTTGTTTCATGATTTTTTTTACATTCTGTTACTTTTACTAGTTTGTTACAATTAACTAGTATGAACTATGGTGTATCTTCTTCTTCTGATTCTTTTACTTAAACTATTGTGAGAGTCTTGTATTTGAATCTCTTGATTCTTGTTATATGCACTTTTTTAAACCTTCTATATATATATTCAATTTCTTTCTTGTTTATATCTGCTGGTAGATTCTAGATTATTATATATTTAGTTTCTGTGTTTTCTCTTTCTCAGTATCTGTTTGATCTTCTGTTAGTTCTTTTTTGCTTTCTTGCTATTCATATTCCTTCTTCTCAAGTTTTGATATATTGTTTTTTTCTTTTTAATATTCTTTATTATATGTTTTTCCCTTTTTCTTTTTGTTTATTCTTTCTTCTTCTGTGATTATTCTGTACTAATCACTTTTTTTTTTGTTAATTCTTTGTATTGTCTCACTTCTGTTATACTCACTATTGAAGTCTATCTCTATTCATAGATTTTCTCTTTTAAAAACTTCTTTAATATTTTTAACATGCTTGTTGTTTTTTAGTGACCATCTGATAAAGTTTATACATTCTTCTTTGGTCTTTTCAGATACATTATATGCTGATATGTTTGCAAGTAAGCTGTTATTTTGATTGCAGCCTCTTTTGCTAGGTGTCCACATGCTTTTTTCGAGTAGTACTTTTACTACATTGATTTCTTTTCAATTTCTAGTTTTTTCTTTTTTTCTTTTCTTTTTCTTCTATCATTAATCTCTGTCTTGATTCTTTCCTGTTCATTTTTGTTTTCTTGTTCTTGTTCTCTTTTTTGTTCTTCATTTTTTCTTCATAGATAGATGATTCAGCTTCTACTTAACTATTATTTGTTTGTTTTACCTTTATACTTACTTTTTTTCTGCAATATTAATGTTTGCTTGTAGACTTCTGTTGGCATCTTCATTTTCTTTTTTCTTTTTTTTGTCTCTATTTTCAGCTCTTCTTGCCTTTTCTTTATTTCATTTTGTCTGTTGTTGTTCTTCTTTCTTTTTTATACTTCTTCTATCTTGGTACTGCTTTACAAAATCCAGCTTCTTCTCAGGTTGCTCTCTTTCTGCTTTTTCTAATATTTCTCTTATTATTTGCAAAAGTACAACTTCATTGGAACTTGTCTTGTAAGTGCTACAACATTATTATCTTCTCTACTAAATATTGCATATGCCTTACTTGCTTTATTGAAGAAAATTTTATTATGTACACTATTCATCACCTCATATGCTCTTCTTGTAAAAATTACATTGAGACTTTTTCTGTATTCTTCTGACAAACTTCTGTTTATATTGCATAATCATTTTCTATATACTTTTATATCATGTGTTGTATCTAGATTGAACTAGTTTAATGTATATGTTTGTTTGTTTACTTTGCTTGTCTTATTGCAACTTTTTGTGTAACTTGAGGAATCTATGATACAGGATTCTGGCAATTTCCTAATTTTTTCTAACAATTTTTTATCTTTTGTTAAAAGAATACTTTATGTGCTATTTTTTACTGTCTTTACTATTCTTCTTCTATATTTCCTATTAAACTATATGCAATTTTTGCTGTTTTGTCTTTTTTTTTAGTATCTCAAGTCTTGTTTTCTAGTCTAGTTATTGAGTTTTTCTAAGTTTTGCTTTCTGGAAATTTTGGTCAAGAGATCTACAAAGAAGAGTTTAATTAAAAAAGTTACCTTTTAGTACCAATAGTACCTTTATTAATTATATATTCTTCTTTATTGTTTATTTGTATTCAATTAGCTCTTATATAATCTGGATTTTTTTTTTTTTTTTTGCTTTTACTAGCAATCTATTTGTATAAAAGATTAACTCTTTTTATTTAGTTTTGTTTTCTTTAATATACTTATATTTATTTATTTTTTTTGATATTAAGGTAACCTCTTTGGTCTTTTGATTTTTATTAATCACTTATCAGTATTATGGTTCAATAAACCACTACAGAAGAGTGTACAATTGGCTACACATGTAACTTTTCTATATTACCTATTTAAGGAGTTTACCCGAAGGTTCCTTACCAATTGCTGTACCTAACACTTCTGCTTGGGTGTTCTACTTTAAACCCTCTAAACCTGTAAGCTGTATTAACATCACTAGTCATCTCAGATGTACCAGATTATCATTCTTAACCTTAGGATAAATTTATCCTTGAGGTAAACCACTTAGAGCCTTCTGTACCCATTTTTACAGCTGACCTAGGTATTACTATGGCACTTGCAGTCAGAGCTAATCATTAAACTGCTATGCCCTTGTAGAGTTCACTTAGACCCCAGCATCTACTTCACAGCATAACCGCAGTACTTTAGTATACCCCTGCCTTTTCCCCTGCCCTTTTACCAAACTCCCAATCCAGATAGCCTATGTAGAACTATGACCAGTCCATTAGTATATCAGGTCAGCCTGATATCCTTTTTCTTCAGTTCGTTCTGGTGGCCTAGTTGGTAGTACCTCTGAGACTCCCAACCTGAAGGTTTTTGCTTGTCCAGCTACTAGGACTGGGTACTAGACCTGGGTATCCATTTCACCAAGCTAGCCTTTACAGTAAAGCCATCGAAAATCTAGCTATCTCTCTAATCAGGTCATTCTAAATAGACTTCTTGTTACTCAATTTCAACAGATTTACATAGCCACAAGGACTTATCTAGTGTTTGCACTGCCTGATTTGTTAGTTTGCATTCCTCCATGTAACTTCAATGTTGCATGGATGCCCCATAACCTGCCAGTCATGCTGGTGCAACTGCCATTACAGGTATCCTAACTCAATTGTTAGTAACAGTTGCCATAATATGAATATTATATAGGTGATTATTCAAATTTTCACCATCAATAGGATTTGAACACCCAATCTACCACTTGGAGGATTGACAACCTGACCACTTCACTAGGTTGTCACACCCTTTTACTTATATTTATTTACTAGTAACTCTATAAGTCTATTATTAATTTTTTATTTTTTAATTATTTTAATGTTTTTGTTTTTTATTTAAACCTTTTTTAATTGTCTTTCTAAATTTGAGACCTTAAGATTTTTTTTTTATACAATAAGATCTAACATATTTGTATTAATTTCTAGATATTACACATCTTTTTATTTGTATATCTTGTAATTATTTTATAAATTTCATATTTTTTATACTTTTTTTTTATAATCTTTAATAGCACTATTGAAGAATAATAATCCTAGTGTAGTGGTTAGATTGTTATCCTCCAAGTGGTAGGTCTAAGGTTCAAATTCCATCTACTACAAAATTTGGTAATTAATCTGTATTATAGTAAACTGTTTCTTGTTGATTGATTGGATTTAGATATCTGTAATTTTGAATACAACTAATCAGGTTCTACTCATCATTAGAAGCCTAGAGCATCTATGTAAAATATAATATTACATATACATAAAGGAATGTTAATATCTGATGTTATATAAGACTTTAGTGCAAACCTAGAATAAGACCACTAAATGTAAAAGACCAAGAAACTGAAAAGATGGAAGCCTATTTAGAAATTTCTAAGTAAAAATGTAGCACAAGCCTTTAATAGTGCTATTAGACTAATAAAAGCTCAAGAAATTCTAATAAAGAATAGGTAGATGTAACTGAATAGAAAGATGTATAGAGGAGTATATAACCAACCAGGCTGCTGGAATTACTAAAAAAAAGGATACTAAGGTATACTACACCAGGCTATCTGGATTGGGAGTTTGGGAAGTCCATCAGATTCTGAATTAGATAGTAAAAGGATGAAGAAAAGAAGTCAAAAAGATAGGTACTAGGGTTTGGATGAACTTTACAAGATTAAAAATAGTATAATGTAGTAGTTAAACAGATAACCTCTATAACTGCAAGTGTTAGATAACTATAGTATATTATATAAAACTAGATCAGCTGTATGTAAAACATAGAAGACTCTAGTAATAATACTTCTAAGAATACACTGTATGAAATAAGATATAAGGTTCTAAGAGTAATAGATAAAAGTATTTAGATCTTCTTGACTGATATCTGTATTGAAGATGATCTAGTGACATAGTAAGGATTGCAATACAAAAAGTTTAAATAAGCAATGTTTCTAGTTAGATTGCAAGTATAGCAGCTAGTGTAAAACTATTGGTGAACTACTTAAATTAGACACCAAAAGTGTATATATAGCTAGTTGTACTCTCTAATATAAGATGTCTTTTTTAAGACTTCGGCCATAAGTCTCTATGTTCTAATTTACTAAATAAAGCTCTAATTCCAAAAGAGACCAGTTTAATATCAAAAAAAAAATCAATAGCACTATTGTAGTTATGCATGTAGTCTTTATATTTTTCTAATAATATTTTTTGATTTTCTGATTAGTAACTTGCTTTTTAATATTTAACTTATAATGTTTTAAATATATTAGTTACTATTCTTCTTACTAAAACTTCTTTTTTCTTGTAAAATAATGTATTATTCATAATAATTCAATCTTTTTATCTTGTATTATTCAATAGTTTTTCTAATTAAACTTTGATTCTTCTTTTGTTCAGAACTGCAATTTTAAATTCTAACTTCACTATTCTGCAGCTTGGTTTTTCTATTATCACTGTTTTTGAAATTTTGTACTACTTTACTGATTTATCTTAAATATTGTCTCTTTTCAGAAAACTTAGTTGCTAACATGTAATCATTTTGTTTCTTTATTTGTCAATTAACTAATACACAAACATAATATCTAATTTTTTTAGTCTGTATGCAACTATTAGTGTAAAACATTCTTCTAAAATTTTATATATTCTTGTGTTTTTGTTATTGTAACTTGAATTTTTATAATTAAAGTTCAAAACTAGTGTTACAAAGTAAATTTTAGTGAATAACTGTGGGAGGCAAAATTATTAACTCTTTCTGATGATCACTTGTACCAAAATTCTCTGATAATAAACAGGCAATAACTAAATAATTTATTAAATAAACCCTTTCTGGCCTCCTAAGTAAAATTGTTTACAACAATATTTTACATATAGGTGGCCTAGTTTTATATCTCTTGGACCTCTGTACAGTGAGATATATTTATTAAACTACAAAATACTTTTTCTAAAATTTTTTAATAATCTATTAAGCTAACCTTAGTTGTTATCTTAAACAAAAAGATAGAGCTCATTTAGAGCTTCATTTTGATATATTATATATCAATATTGGACCAATATTGAAGGTTTTATGCAAAAAACCTTCAAAACTTCTTTACAAAACTTCTGCTTCTTTTTTGCAAAAAATTTTTTTTTTTTGGGGAGGGTCCTGTATTCTAAAACGCCTAGCACCTGCAGATCACTACCAAAAATCATACTATTAATCAAATTAACACAAATTTTAATTTTTTCTATTTTTGGCTTGATTAACTAACACAAAAATTTGTTCAACATTGATCTTTGTAACCACTTAGCCTGCACACCCTGTGCCACTTATTTGTCACACCCTCCTATTTGTCACACCCTCTTATTTGTCACACCCTATATCTTTCAAATCCTTTTACATCCAAGATTTCTATTATCTACTTTGTTTTTAATTTCCAAGCCTTAAATTATGCCTACTTTAGTCTCTGAAAATCCTGACTTCTATAATATTGATTACTACTATAGTAAATATAAAGATCGCCATGGTGTAGGAATGATCAAAGGAAAACCTCGATTCCTATGTGTACTTCCAGCAGATGTTAATCCAATTATTTGCGATACAACAAAAAAGCATCATTACTTTAAAGTTCTTCAACAACCTATTATTGCCACATGTCTTTGTGGAATATATCATATTAGCTTTATTTCTTGATTTTACAGAATCCCATACTCTACTTCTCTTGGGCAACCTACAATTCAAACTACTTCTATTATCTCTACTGGTCGTTTCAAAAAAATAGCTAATGAATTACCTCAATCATCTATTCCAAAACAACAACAATCTGATTCATCTTCTTCCAAACTCCGTATGCTATTTTCTAACTTCCAAATTGATCCTACACCTTCTGCAATTGTCACACATTATCAACACTATCATACATGCCTCTTATGTGAAGCTAAAAATATTCCTTGTGTAGCAACAGAACAATGTATTCATGCTCCTGACTACACAATCTGTACAATTTTTAAACAAAATCTAATCCACAGACTCTGTGTTCCTCATTTACTAGATATTAAACTTAAACCTTTAGTTCAAACCTCTCCTCTTACATTCCAACAGCAAATAGTTACAGCTTCAATTAAATCTAAACTAATTAGTTTAAATACTCAAACCTCTTCTTCTACCTCCAAAAAACAAATTATTCCTCCTCTAACTCTTAAACAAAAACTAATCCTTGCTCTTATCAAAATTCAACAGATGAAATCTAATGAAAAAATCCAACTTTTTAAATCCTTCTTATCCAAGAAAAACAAAAAACTTAATTCACAACAAAAACAAAAACAAAAAGTAAATCAACGAGATACTACTAATGACCTCAATTGGTTTAAAGAATATCCTGTAACCGAGTCTATGAAAAACAACACCAAACTAAATAATTCTACAGCACAACAACTATTTAATTTCATTAAACCATACCTTATTGACATCTATTCAAGAAAAATCACTCAAACAGCTTCAGAAAATGCTCCTGAATCTAAACTTAATTACAAATATCTGGTCAAAACTCTAGCTGGCAAAAAACCTAAATTCCTAACTGATCTCATCTATGAAGCAAATCCTTCAGTTGATAGATCAATTTCAATTTCATTTGAATTAATTCATTTTACCTTTATCTCTCTTTTGCAAGAATTCACTACAACTTTATTTACTCAACTAAACTACCCAAGAATTTTTGCTTCCTATAATTCTATTCCTCTATATACTACTACAAACTGAAAACAAGTAGCACTCAATTTAGCCCGCCTACATCTTATTCTTCATAACAAATACAAAACTATTCATGCTAAAAAATTCTATGAAGATCTTAAACTCTATCCTATCTACTTCAAACTTAACTACTTTATTAGTGAAGATAATATTAATTAACCACTTTTTAAAATTCAAAATGATGACAAATTGCTTACATCATTAATACAGTCATAATTCCAACTTTAGAGTACAGACTTCATAACATAATTCT
>CAJVQA010006994.1:0-14269 GCA_910591915.1 Cetraspora pellucida | reverse complement strand
AATATTTAAAAAAAAAATTATTTCGAAATATTTTGAAATATTTTTAAGTTCTTCAAATAATTTCTTAATTTATTTCACCTTATTTGCACTCCACATATTTAGATAAATTCTTATGCTATAGTTTAAAATATTTTTGCTACGCAATAATTTTGAAAAAATTTTTTTGCAATATTGTGAAAATTTTTTCATAGTACAATAATTTCGAAATTTATTTTGCAATATTTTGAAATATTTTGCATTTCGCAAAAATTTCGAAATTTCTTTCAGATTATTTCGAAATTTTTGCACTTTGCAAATTCTTTCAAAATATTTTGCATCTATAATTTTGCTGATATAGTTGAAAATAGGCATAATTAAGCTAGTATTTAATGTATTATTGTTTATTAAAAAAAATTAGAAGGAATAGATATAGATATAACCTAATAGTTGTAAAAAAAAGTGTTTAGATAAGAGTTGAGACTTATATAATAAGTGTATATAAAATTTACTATAGGCAAGTTTAATTGATATTTTGAGTATATAGTTAAAATTATTATATTGTATAAAATTATATTGGTAAATATGTTTTAAAAAAGAGCAAGTGTTTGTAGATATTGTAATAGAGATAAATTCAAACATGTTAGCTATTTGTTATAGCATAAGTCTGGATCATATAATGTATTATAAGCTGGTTCTTATAGTACTTTCTTGATGTTTGATAATTAAATAGAATTTAAAAAACTTGATGATTCTTCTGTAGATTTACTCACTATATGCTTAACTTTCACAGCTGATATAGTTTGCTTTAAATGTTAAGTTGACTGTTATTAACTTGGTTTTTCATTTAAGTTAATATTATTTTAAGAACTTTTTAAAAAATATAAAATAAACAAATAAAATAAACTTATTTAAAAATATTAAATCTATTATAATAAATTAACTTTTAGTCAAAAATTATAAAATGGTCTGAAAATTTGAATTAAGTTACTTAAAATTAATTCACTAATTAATATTAATATTTTTTAACTTCTAACATGAGTAGTAATTTAAAAAATATTTTTATTTTATTAGATATATAAAAAGAATAATATTAACTAAAGTTTTAATTTTAACAAGTTTAATTAATTTTTTATATATAATCAAATTACTAAATCTTATATTAATATATAGATTTTAAATAAGAATTTAGACTTAATAATAAATAAAACTATAAAATAAATTTTAAAACAACTATATTTTTTCTCAAATCTTAAAATTTTAATTAGAATCTTATCTTTTATTAGAAAAGAATTATAAATTTAAAAACAGATTAACAACTTTAGCAGATTGTTTTTTACAATTTATTTAACTAGCAATAGCTATTAAAAAATTTTAAACTTATAAATTAAAGAGTCTAAAAATTATTGTAAAAAGTGTAACAACTTAGTGAAGTAGATAAGTTGTTATACTTTCAAGTAGTAGATTGTAAATTCAAAACCCACTGATGATAAAATTTGAATAATCACCTATGTAATATATAGATGATATTACAGCAATAGCATTCTGTCAATCAGTTAGAATAGAATATCTGTAACTATGCTTATACCAGCATGACTGACAGGTTTGAGGCATTTGTGTAATCTGTTATACAGAGAAATGCAAACCAGTATCAGGCAATGCAAACCTAAAATAAGTCCTTAGGTCATGTAAATCTGTAGAACTAGAAAGCTGAAGCTCATTTGAAAATTCTGAGCAAAGAGGTAACATAGATCTTTAATAATACTACTGTAAAGGCTAGACCTAGAAAATGGATACCAATGTAGAGGAATCAGGTGGGCAAGAATCTTAAATAAAGGATATTACCAACTAGGCTGCCAGATTTCATACTGAAGAAAAAAGATATTAGGCTGACCTCAATATACCAATGACAGGTCACAGTTCTTTCAGGCTATCTGGATTGGAAGTTTGAGATCAAAGCAGGAATATACTAAAAGTACTAGAGATATACTGTGAAATTAGTACCAGAGTCTGGGTAAACTCAGTAAAAATAGCTCTTGTTAGTGTTCTAAAAGTGGGTAAATAGTTAACAACAGAAAACCCCCATGCCTTACTAGCAAGTAATATATTCTGAAATGTATAATGGCCTGAGAACTAGTACAAAAAGAGTATATACTATACTGCTCAGATGATATATTAGTTAGGTATATACAGAAGATTAGTTAGAGTTACATCATGACAGAACAGATGATTAGAAAGTTTAAATAAATAATCTTCTCATAGGTTATAAGTACAGTATCTAGAGTAGAACCTTAGGGTGAACTACTTAAATAGATAACCAAAAGTTGCATGTATGACTAGTTGTACTCTTATCTTTATAAAAATAGTTGTAATAGCTAACCCAATAAAAGTTAATAAAGTATTATTACAAAGTATAACCTTTAACAAAAAAAAAATTTTTATTGTATACAAATTTTAAATAAAAAATCAAAGAATTTTAATATTGATTATGATATATTAGTATTTTTTTTTATTTAGATTATTATAGCATATTAATTTTAACTTTTTTTTTAATTATTATAAATATGTATATACTAATTAGTAGAATTTTTTATTAGGCACTAAATTAAAAAAATATCAATTTTAATTAATTGTATTAAATATAATTAAAATATAGCAAGAGTATGATTAATATAAATATACAAATCTTGTAACCTATATAAAATTATTTTATAAAAAACAAAATGAATTTGACTTGCTTTATTTTTTAAAAAAAATATCTCCTTAATATAAAAAATGACTAATTATACTAATTTTAAATCTATTAGACAACTTATAATTAAGTTTTTTTAATTAAATTTCATTTTGCCAATTATAAAAGAAACTTCTTATTCTTAAATTGTTTATATAATAATAGTAATAACTTTTTTTATTCTGAATTCAGATTATAACACAAATTTGATTTTTTTATATTTTAAATATAAAAAAAAACTTGTTTTTTTTATAACAAAAAATTATTATTTAATAATTACAAGAACAAATAATATTAGTAATTTTATTAATTAAATATAATAAAAATATTATTAAAGAATCTAAAATAAAAAAGGTTGAATATAATAATTTAGAGATTATAAAGTATTTTAATATCAAAAATATAGTATACTTAAGTGATAAAATATTTCAAAATAATAAATTTGATATTAATAGTAAATAATTACAAAATTATAATAATAATAAAATTAATAATAATAAGTTAAAAGTGTAATAACTTAATATAATAAATATGTTATCAACTTCACAAGTAATAGGTTGTAAGTTCAAAATCTACTAATACTGAAAAATTTAGATAATCATTTATATAATATAAACAGTATTATAACAATAACATTTTGTTAATTAGTTGAAATAAGATATCTGTAAATATAGTTGCATTAGTATAACTAATAGTTTTTAGAATATTGTATAAGTTTAGTTATACAAAAGAATACAAATTAATACTAAATAGTGCAAATCTAAAATAAATTTTTGTGATTATGTAAATCTGTAAAACTGAAAAAAAAACTAGAACCTACTTAAAAAAACCTATGTAAAAAAATAATATAGTTCTTTAATAGTACTATTATAAAAACTATATTAAGGAAACAGATACCAATATAGAAGAGTCAGATAGGTAAAAGTCTTTAGATAAGAAGTATTATCAATTCACTGTTAAATTAAATTAAAAAAAGAATATTTGACCAGACTTGATAAATCAAAAACAGATTACAATTCTTTTGAGCTATCTAAATTAGAAATCTAAAAACAAAATAAAATATACTAAAATATTAAAAATATGTTGTAAAATAAGTACTAAGATACAAGTAAACTCTACAAGAACAAACTCTGTTAATGATCTATAAAATAAATAGATTAGTTAACAAAAAAATTTTCTAAACCTTACAATTATATAATATGTTTTAAAATTAAGTAACAACTTAATAGATATACAGAAAAGAAGACTTAATATTGGGTTAGATAGTACTTAATTGTATGAAAACTAAGATGACTAATTGCTTGGATACAGTATAAAAATCAGAATATTTAATTAGATAATCTCTTAGTAGATTATAGATATAATAATTAGTGTAAAACCTTCAAGTAGACTACTTAAATAGGTAACTAAAAGTTACATATGTAACTAGTTGTACACTTATCCTGTACAAGTAATATGTAATGTATTAACTAAAAACACAAATAAAAGCATTAGCCACCATTAACATCAACATTAATAATAATAATAATAAATGATAATGAGTTGATGATTAATAATAAAATAAAACAAGGCATATTTGATTTTGATTCTATAAGATTTAATAAGAGAATAAGACTATAATAATGAATATAAGGTTAAATAAAACAAACCAGTGTATTAATAATAATTCAAATACCATATTTGAAAAAGATGCTAGTGAAAATTTAAGTATTGTAAAGAATGATAATATGAGTTCAAAATCTTTATCTATAACACTTTGAAAAACTTGTTGCAATATTAAATTGTAAGAATTTAAAAAAAATTAAATTAATAACATAAGCTAATTTTAACTCATTATTGGGTAAGTAGGTGAAGATAGGTGAGGTCAACATATTTAGAGATCATTATAGAGAAGTTTGTTTAGAGAGTCGACAGAACCTTGTTTATATATAACTAAATTGAGTTTTCAATTATTCATCAATCGTCAGGAGTTTCGTCAATCGCCATTGGTTTCGTCAATCGTCAAGGGTTTCGTCAGACGAAATATGCAGAAATACTTTCGTCATCGCAAAAATAATTTCGTCAGGCACATGACAATGTATACTCGTATGTCTATAATTTCAAGCTGCTGTATTTTTCAGAGCACAACAAAAATTCCAATGTTGTAATAAATAAATGGTATAAAATACGTGATGTTTTATTATAACTTTCTTATAGTACTATGGTGATTAGAGTTGGGCAAGTTTAGTAACATATTGTTACTTATTATTTACAATTATTTCTTTTAATTTTCTTGCGTAATGAGTACCGTATTTCATGGTCTAGACTACCCTTCCTTTTGTACTGAAAGTTTTAGTATTAAGAATAGCGTAAATTTTACAGTTTATATTTTATATAGCCCATGCTAATACCGTATTGATGGCAGCCAAAATTAAAAATGTCAGATAAAAGCAAGTGAATATTCTAAACAGAGGAGCGGTTTAGTAATAATATGTATATGTAAGTACTGGGATAAAAAAATAAGTATTTCTGACAAAAAAAAAATCATATAGTAAAAAAGAATATCATAATCAAGTTTAATGATTTTATTATAATTAGAATCGTAATAACAATTCTACAACTTTAAAATTAAAGATTCAAAAAATTCTAAAGATGTTTATTTATATATAAAAAAAACTTTTCATTCTAGTGAACTGGTATTTCACTACTAGAAAAATTTATAATAAGTTCTGACTATTATATTTGGTAATGTTTATTCCTTTTAACTACGAACTACCCCTAATTTTTAGTTAATAATATTGTCATGTGGTAATATTCCGAAATAACTTATGTCACTTCTGAACTACATCAGGAAAATTTGCAGACAGATTATAATCGATTATAATCGAGGAGATTAGCACCTCTATCGAGTATAAACGATCGTGATTAGTAGCGATATGTATCAAAAATTCGCAAATTTTAATCAAACTTTGTCAACAATTTTCTCGATAAATAGTGATTAAAATTAGCTAAAATTTTTACTGAAGATAGTAACGATATTCTTCTATAATATATTTAAATTTAACCGAATTGACTTAGTAGTTCTCGAGTAATCGTTTCTATACGATAGCAAATTTTTTAAAAAACTTAAGTATCGTATAGAGCAATTACTCGAAAACTATTTAACCAATTTGAATAAAATTTAAATATATTATAGAGGAATATCAATATTATTTTCAGTAAAAATTTTAGTTAATTCTAATCACTAATTATTGAGAAAATTGTTGTCTAAGTTTGCGAATTTTTTTAAAAATCGATATATCGATATAAATTTATAATCGATTAAACTTGTTATATATCGGCTTAAAAAATTTCCTGGCGTAACATGAATCACAAAATCACATACGTATATAATATAAATTAAATGTTATCTAATTAATGCATAATTTATATTAGTAAAGCTCTGAATAGGATATGCTAGGCACAGTCTAACAAACAGTCTGACCAACACTAAGTACTCAGCATCAATAATTGTTTTTGATTATATCTTACCAATTATTTGGAATGTTTTTTAATTCGAAGCTACAAATACTAATATTTGATCCATGACATCCCTATGATTCTGAAAAATGATCTTACTAATAAATCAATGTGGATAAAAAAAATTAAATTGAAGATGAATCAAATTTGTTTGACAAATATTATTACAAAAACTCAGTAAAAAAAGCAATTTAAAAAAACATAGTAAAAATAAGGGTGTTTAGGGTTTGAGTTGGATTTCTGAAGATTTACTTAGATCACACCATACCGATGAATTATCCAATTTTGAGATAAGGCTAAATGTAAAATTTGACTATATTACTTATAAATATTTTAACTAACAAATATTATTTAACTAGCAAATATTATTTGTATTTTATTTTTATTAACAAATTTAAAAAATATAAAACTTAACTAATTATAATTACAAAATTATAAAACAATCCAGTTTGTCACATTTCAGCCAATTTTTTATAATAAATAAAAGCCTTATATTCATCTTGTTTAACTCCAATTCCATAAAGATAACAATGACCGACAGCTCTTATTGCATTAACATGGCTCATATTGGCGCATTTTTGAAAATGATTAAAGGCTTTTTTCTCATCTATTTTAACGGCAATTCCATAATAATAACAATTTCCAACATTATATATTCCATTAACATAACCCATGATAGCAGATTTTTGATAATGGATAAATGCCTTATCCTCATCATTTTCAACTCCAATTCCATTACCATAACAATATCCAACATTATTAATTCCAATAAAATGCCCCATGTCTGCAGCTTTTTTATAATGAATAAATGCTTTATTTGCATCCTTATTAACACCAATTCCTTCTCTATAACAAACACCAACACCAAGTATTCCTTCTATACATCCCATATCAGCAGACTTTTGATAATGAATAAATGCCTTATGTTCATTTTTTTCGACCCATTTACCAAAACGATAACACCTTGCAAGAACAATTTGGGCCATAGGATTGTCTTGATTATTCGAGCACCATTTGATAATATTATCAGGATTTTGTTTTCTATCTACCAGAATTTGATTCAATGTGTCCATGATTAAATTCAAATTTTCACATGTTAAACTTTTTTCATTGTATCGATCATATAATTCTTTAACAACTTCACTGAAAAAGGTATTATCTTTTAAATCTAATTGGTTAATATTGTCAATTATTTGGGTAATGTTACCCGATAAACTGTCAATTTTTTCTGTATGTTTTTCAGTTAGACAATTTGGCATTTTAAAACCAAGAAAAATTTCTTCTGAAAAGCAGTACGTACTATCGGGAGTTTGTGACATTTATTGTTTAGGCAAGGTGATACAAAAGTGTTTTTGATGATTAAAATAGAACAGGGTGAAACCTGAGTTGCGCGAAATATTGAAATCCGCTTTGTAGATCGGGTTAGGGTAAAATCCGCGTTTTATTAAGTTTTTTATTATATAAAAGCAGATTTCACCCTCATGTGATAATCATAGCGGATTTCACTATCGCTATTTCAAACTCAGGTTTCATCATGTCCTATTACATCCGGATCCAATAAAAGCACAGGATCTTGTTTAATAAAACAAATGCGAAAAACATAAGAAATTGTAAAAAAAAAAAAAAGCGTAAATAGCACAAAAATTTACTATGATAACTAAATTCCAACCTTTAAGTAAAAGTTTTCAAAATAAAATTTTACTTATAGAACACAATTTTTAATGCTAGATATTTTTGAGGTACTATGATCTATATTTTTTGGTTAACAGTTTGAAATTTTCTTGACATAAGTATATTACATCATAGCACATTGTTCATCTTCAAGCAGTGGACTAATGCTTCAGAATGGCAATCACTTTTCAAGAATAGCATTAATTGAACTACTGAAATCAAAAATATCAAACATTTTATTCATATTGTTTTTAAACAATTTTATAACGTTTTCTAGTCTTTTCAATTTTTCTTAAATGTTTTAATTACTTTACCTGACTTATTAGGTAAATTATTAGATGAAATTTTTTACCTAGTTCTTCTAAAACCTTTTTGGCTTAGTGTTTGCTAATCATTTATTAACTGCAAAGTTAGTTTAATTGTTTTTTTTTATTTTATTTGAAAAAAATCTATCAAAGTTAATTAATTAGATTTTTTAAAAAGAATAAAGTTTGTTGCTTTTGGCAGTTCTTTGATCAAGAATGTGATATTTACATAATTTAGAATAAACAAACATGCTTATAACCTTATCTTGTTTTATATTTTTAACAGTAATAAAGTTAGTTGTTTATTATATATATAATTATACTTAACTAAATTGTATAATAGTAAATATTATAAGGTTAGTAAAAAACTTATTTGCAATCTTAAATCTATTATTTTTTGATTTTTTATTTAGAGATTTGCTATTTATTACCATTGGTAATTATTACTAGTATATAATATAAAATAAAATTTTACTAACGAAACTATTTTGAAATTTTAATAAAAAATTTTTTGTAAAATTCTGAGTATAATCTTTTTTTTTTTTAATTCAAGTTTTTAAACTTTACTCTAAATATTAAAAAAAAAATTTTATTTTGATAAAAACTTAAATTTAAATATTGTAAATTACTAATAATGATTACTAATAGTAAATAGAGTAATTTTTTGTATTTATTACTAAATAATTTAATTAATTTAATTATTTTTTTAAACTTAACTTAGTTTTTTTAGGTTTTAACTTCTTATTATTAGATATTTTTACTTCACAAATCTTCTTTTTGAGATTAATAAATATTTTATATAATATATAATCTGAATCAAATTAATTTGTTAGTTTTTTATTAGGCTTAAAATAGTTTATTTTATATAAATAGGCTAGGTGCTGCAAAAAGAAACTAAATTGACAATTTTTTCAAACCATTTTTTATAAGCCTAACTAATCCAAAATTAGTTCAAGAATATTTTTTATTTAAGAAACAAATACTGTTATCTTAATAAAATTATTCTTATAACTCTTTAAAGTTTGCATTTTCTTATTATTTATTATAAGACTTATAACATAAATATTGATTTTCCAAAGATCTTTTTTTTTGACAATTTTGTTTCTTTTTGCAGCATCTAGTCCAAATTTCTATTTAGTTTGTAATTTATTTTAACTTTCTTTTTAAGTTTTTAATCTTTTTTTTAAGTTTTAACTTTCTTTTTAAGTTTTTAATCTTTTTTTTAAGTTTTAACTTTCTTTTTAAGTTTAGTTGAATCAGATTTTAATAACTTTGTCTTAGAATTAGAATTATAAAAAGATTTATTATTACTTAGATCTTTACAAAATAATACAAAGTTTTTATAGATTGTTGTTTTTTTTTTATATTTACTAGCTGTGAACCTATTGCTACATAATAAAAAAAAATAATATTAAATACAATTATAAAAACTTATAATTAGTATTTAATTAAACTTTATTAAATTGAATATAATTCTAGTAAAATTTTATTTAATTTAAGTATTAACAAATTACAAATATTTTAGTTATACAATTGTATTTATTTATATAGAGTAATCTAAGTGTTAAAGATGTAGTGACTTAGTAAAGTAGTCAAGTTGTTGCATCCCAAGTAACAAGGTTCAAAATTCAATTCCTACTGGTAATGAATATTAAATACTAAATCTTGTATGTCTTAAGTGGAATGTCAACTTAATTAGAAATATTAACATGTCTTGAGTAGGATATTAATTAGGAAAATATTGGCTTATCAGCTGTAATTTGTAGTACAAACCAAGTAAAGTTGATAACAGATCTGAGGTTGATCTGTATAGAGAAATTCACAAAAATACTAATTAAGAAGACTACTTGAAAAATCTTGAGTATGGTATCCATATCTGAAAGACAATAACTGCAGAGAGTTTTCAATTAGGAATATGGAGGAATACAAGCTAATATATATAGATGTACCTCTGAACATTATAAAATAGTCAGTATAAACACAAAATAAAACTACATAAAGGTTTGCATAAGCATTTAGAATAGAAACTACATATTTTACCTAACATAAACACTTATACAAACATTAAACAAAAAACAAATACAAAACTTATTTGTCTTCTACAAACATATAAATACAGTTGCCATCTTACTAAAAGATACAACCAATTGTAGTTAGTAAAGAGAATGACATATTAAAATAGACAGTCAAGCCTCTATATGTGGAAAGCCAGAATAATAACAGTTAGATCCAATATACAGAACAGACTATGGTACCTTGCATAGTTATAAGAGTTAAATATATGATGATCAACTCTATAGAAGACAATTTTGAAAGATTATTTATAACATCTTTAATCTTTTATAATTTTTATATATGCTTTAACTAATTCCTTCTTTATTACTATTTATCACTTCCTCCTTATAGTCAAACTATTCAAACTCTAATTTAACATATTGACAAATATAACAACAACAAAATTGTATTTAATATCATATTTTCTGTCAATTCATCTTATAATAAACCCACATATATCTTTCTAATGACACTCTTTTATCAGATCATATTGTTATTACTCTATACCTTCTCTCTATATTCTATAATTTTCCTCTTAGTTCTAACTTCTTTAATCCTATTTCTATTCCATCTGATTTATTTTTTGAGAACCATTCTTCAACTCTTAATTGTAATTCTTCCTCATTTTCATTTAACCCAACTCTATATCATCTCAATTTAACTATTGCTACACAAAATGTTAGAGGTTTCAATAAATCTACCAAAAGAGAAGCATGACAAGATTATTGCCTCAATCATAATATATCTATTGTAAGCATTACAGAAACTAAATTTTCTAACAAAACTAAACTTCTTCTTTTGTAATAATAACTTTTTTATCTACTATTAGTCTAACTCTCCTATTTCTATTAAAGACATTATTATCATGATCTGCAATAATCTTAAATCTCATATTTACAGTATTCATATTCATTCTAGAGATGTTATAGCACTTGATATCTTCTTTTAAAGTAATATCAAACTCCATATTATCTTAGTATATCTGTCATCAACTGATATGTCTATTTGAAATCAAACTCAAAATATTATTATTAATTGGATTTAATAAGCTTCTCAACTTCATATCTACTCTATTATTCTTGGTGATTTTAATATACAAGATAACATAAACAGTTCTTCTTCTAAATACAAACTTATTAACTTTCTTAACAATACCAATATGTATAACATTGGAGCTCACTTTAACAACAAACATTTTATCTGATCTGACAATACTAGCAGTAGTTGTATTGACTATATTTGAACTGACCAATTTAATATACAATTTTTTCTCTCTTACAGTCTTAATAACAGCCAAACTTCAACTTCTAGTGACCATCTAATTATTATCTCTACATGAATATTCTTATATATCTACAACAAACTATTATGTAAAAATACTGGTATTAGTCATCATATCTTTAACTATAAGATTATATTTACAAAAGACTGGAAATCCTTTGCAGACACTTTATTATAACAACTCTTATTGCACAAAACTCCTATCAATAGGGAAACTGATGAAAGTATTGAAACAACTTGGCACAAAATTCAATGTTCTATTATTTATTCTGCTACTTATACCATTCCTAGTAAAGTTTTTCATAAACATAGCTAAAATCATCAATATTCAACTCACAGTATCCTATTATATTTATCTTTTAAAAAACTTGGTCACATTATTAAACTTGTTAAAAAACTCTCACAATATTATGACATCTCCAACATTAATTAAAATATCTCCCAAATTAACAAACAATTACAATATGACCTTTAACTACTTAACTCTACCAACTTATCTTGTACTCAACTATAACTTCAACATGTTTACTCTATCTGGAAACAACTTTTTTATGCTTATCACCTTGACAACTCTCTCCTACTTCAACAACAAATTAATAAAAATACTGACAAAAGATGTATTACTTTTACAATACATCCTATACAAGCTATCAATAGCATCCTTAATCACTACTATCAATCTGTTCATTTTTCTAATATAAAATTGTCTAATAAGCTTATAAATGATCTATTACTTATTAAACAATATGTTCAATCATATTTTTATAACTGAACTGCATTTAGATCTATTAATGAAACTTTTTTAATAATTTTTGACAACAATATTATCTTTCATTTCTTCATATCAACTCAACCTGGTATCAATCTCTGAACTTATCTATTACAAATGAAGAACTTTCTTAAACTCTCTTACAACTTCCTAACAACAAAGCCTGTAGTTCTACAGGCATTAGTTATAAAATGTTCAAACACATCAGTCCTGAATACACTTTTGACATTACTAGTTACTTCAACCATTGTCTTTTTAAAAATAGAATTTCTAAGCAATAGAAATATAGCAGAATTTATTCTATTTCTAAATATAATTCCTTTGATAGTGATCTTAATCTTATTCAACCTATTAGTCTTGTTAAACATATTCACAAACTATATACCAAAAATCTTACAAACAGACTAAGCACTATATTTTCTTCTAACTTTATTCTTTCACCTTTTAATTATATTGCACTTTCTAATAATTGCATTTCAATCCTTATTTACATTCTCAATAATCTTATTGAAGATGCTACTTACAATCATAAAAACATTTGGCTACTTTCACAAGATATAAGTAAAGCATATAACTCTGTCAACTTTATTCTTTTTAAACATTTATTTATTATTAATATTCTTTCTGACCTCTTGACTGATCATCACAATCAAGTAATTACTAATTTTGGCCTTATTTTCTTATATTCTGTTCACAATGTTATTGACCAAGATGAAACTATTACTTCTTTATTATAGCATATATATTATCATCTATTTATCTCATATATACATGCATAAGTATCTGGTTATACTCTACAATTCTCTTAGGCTACCAATCTTAAACTCCAAATATTTAATTCATTACAAAAACAATGCTTTGTTTTGGCATATATGGATGCACTTTTTGGATTTCTTTATCACAAACTGAGCTTTCCAACATATTATCTATAGCTAAATCAATTTATGCTATAAGGGTGTGATGACTTAGTGAAGTGGATAAGTTGTCATATTTCCAAGTAGTCAGTTGTGAGTTCAAAACCCACTGACAGCAAAATTTGGATAATCACCTATGTAATATATAGACAGTATTACAGTGACAGCATTCTGTCGATCAGTTGGGATAGGATACCTGTAACTATAGTCGCACCAGTATGACTGGCAGGTCTGGGGCATCTGTGTAACCTGTTATACAGAGGAATGCAAACTGGTACCAGGTAGTGCAAATCTAAAATAAGTCCTTAAGCTATGTAAATCCATAGAACTGGGAAGCCAGAGCCCACTTAGAAATTCTGAGCAGAGGGGTAACACAGATCTTCAATGATACTACTATAAAGGCTAGACCTAGGAAATAGATACCAATGTGAAGGATTCAGACAGGCAAGAACCTCAGGTGAGAGGTATCATCAACCAGGCCATCAGATTTCGGATCAGAGAAAAAGAATATTGGACCAGCCTTAATATACCAAGAACAGGTCACAGTCCTTCTAGGCTATCTGGATTGGGAGTCTGGGTTCAAAGCAAAGGTATACTAAAAGTACTAGGAATATGCTATGAAGTCAGTGCTGGGGTCTGGATGAACTCTGCAAGAGTAGCCTGTGTTAGTGTTCTAAAAGTGGGAGATAGTTAACAACAGGGGGCCCACTGTACCTTACTGGCAGGTGACATACTCTGAAATGTGTAACAGCCTAAGAACTAGTACAAAAAGTGTAGGTACTATACTGCTTAGACGGTATACCAGTTAGGTATATACAGGAGGTTAGTTTAGAGATTCCAATATGATAGGTGGATGATCAGAGGGTTTAAATAGATAATCTTCTAGTAGGTTATAGGTATGGCATCTAGTGTAGAACCTTAGGACAGACTACTTAAATGGCAACCAAAAGTTGCATGTATAACTAGCTGTACTCTCATCTTTGTAAAAATAGTGTAATAGCTAACCCAATATAAAGTCAATAAAGTATTGCCACAAGTATGGCCTTTAACAAAAAAAAAAAAAAAAAAA
>CAJVQA010006993.1:0-14270 GCA_910591915.1 Cetraspora pellucida | reverse complement strand
TTCTGGCCTATCTAAATCAAACACAATAAATTCACCTTTGCGTAAGTAACTGTTAATAACCATTGATGCATTTTTTACATCATCTGTATATCAACGAATAATTTTAGAGACATCTTCATATGAGCTACCAGAATTAAAAAGTACTAAGTAATTAGCATTTTCACGCATGAATGTAGTGATTTTATAATATTTCTGTGCCACAAATATACATGAAATATTTCGATGTTGCCCATTTTCAAAAAATTGGCCAATTCGATTCTGTATATGTTCTGAAGCGAGACACAAATCCTCAAAAACAATTGCTGTACTTCGTTCAGGTGAAAATGCTTTTATACTAGGGATTTTTTCTGGTGATATATAGCTAAATCGTATATTTTCATAGTAAGGTGCTTTCGGGTCTTTTGAAATTATGCCATACATATATCTAACAAATGCCCATTTTGGCTCGTCAGGATAATAACCACAAACTATTAAATCATCACAAGAAATATATCTCCTACCATCTTTTTTTCCTTTATATATGTATTCAGCTTTATCACCGAGAAAAAGATTTGTTAAGATATTAGTCTTACTTGATCCACTTTTTCCTGTAACTATCATTCTAAAGGGCCATGTTGGACTAGCTGAATGAGATTGACAATGAAATGCAACATGTTTATTAGCTTCGTCTATATCCATAAAAAATAGTTTCATAGGTGGAAGTTCTTTCTTTCAGTTTTTTTGTATAATGAATTGGGAATCCATAACTATGATTTTTATAAATTGGATAAAAAATTTCTTTTCCCTGATAATTCACTTCACTTTGTTCGTTCATAGTTGGTTTATATATTTCAGAAAACAAATTGCCAGAGGCAGTTATATAATGAGTATAATCTGGCTTCGAGTTCAAAAAACGAGAAGGCGAGGTTTGATGAAAAATATTACTGTATATATACCAAATAATTAATATCACTATTATTGTAATAATGACAATTTTAATAATAGAAGGAATTTGATACTTATCATTAACTAAAGCCTCGCCAGCGCATACTGCCTCTTTTATTGTAATATCTTGAATCAATGACTCTGAATTCTGCTTATTTGTGATAATTGGTAATGTTTCATTTTCTTTTATTACTAGCTCATTTTTACTTTTAAAATATTTTGCAAGACTTTTAGATGAGGCATAGCCTCGAATCTCTGATTCCTCCGATGTGTCTCCAGAATTCGATATGAAACTTTGTTCCTCACTCTGCGAATTTTTTTCTGTACCTCCCCTAATTACAGGATCCAATATATCCTTTGTTTTCTGTGAAGCAGAACGTAAAGTGCCTAAACACTCAATTTCATTAATTTTTAAAGCTAATTCATCCTTTGTATTCATTAGTTCATTCTTTATATTGATTAATTTAGACTTAAGAAATATGATCTCAGATTCTTTTTTTACTATCTCTTCCTGAGTTGAGAATGCATCCTTTTGAGCTGATTCTAACTTATTTTCTAGTATTTTTTTCATAGACCGAAGTGCTGTAATTTCCTTTGATTTATTCTGAGTTGAAGATAGTTTCATTTCCAATATTTTTATCTTAGACAGGAGATCTTTTATCTTAATCTTAGATTCTTTAAGAGAAATATCTTTGCGAGTAATCTGGGATGTTAGAGTATCTAACTCTGAATGCAATCGTTTTACTTCATCTATAAGCTGATAGGTATGTTTAGTGAGTTTCTCTTTATCTTTATTGGATCAATTTAGATCCTGTTGCATATGCTTATTGTTTTTATCCAAGATAGAGCATTTATGAGCAAGTCGATTGCCATATTCTATAGCAATTTCACGATCATGATTTGCTTGATTAAGCAGGTTTTCAAGTTCCGTTCGGCCGGGTGGATATCAATTGGATGGTAAGTCTCCAAGTTTATTACCTTCGCCTATATCTGACAATGTATGAATTCGAGACATATAATTTGAATTATCAGATTATTATCAATTTTGAACTTCCTTATTAATGGATAAAAAATGAATACAAATATTATCAAACAATATTTAACATTATATATCATTAGCAAATATTAATAGAAGTCTCATAAGATTTTATATATAACCGAAGATGCAGAGTAACATTTTTTCTTAGTATTTTTATTTATCTAAAATAATATATTTCAATCTTGAATATTTTTTATCATATTTTATCATTCAAAAATAAAAAACATCAATCTAAAATCTTCAATCCATGACTACTCCGTATCTAAAAATCTATTATTGCAAAAAGACTACATTTTTAACACCCGAACAAATTGAAGCAATTAGGAAGCTTAAAAACAAGGTTCCTATATATACAGTAATAAGAGATTTCCATATTAATGAAAACCGTATTAAGGATATATGGAACAATTGTGAACGTCTGCAACAAAATGGGGCTACAACTTCTATAATTTTTAATCAAACCTTACAAAACACTTATCATTCTATACCTCAAAAAGAACAAAATTTGGATACTTTGTCTAGTACAGATGTAGTGATATCTCATAATATAGACGTATCATCAGTTCTTCCAAACATATTGCCAAAAAAGATTAGCCAAAAAAAGAAGTTTAGTATAGATAATACAGAGAGTGCACAAACTTTGTCTGATACATCTAGAAGAAAAGCAGATCTTAAAAAATTAATAAAAGATACTGAAAGATTAGCTCCTATATGCCTGTCTTTGCCTCAGTAAACTGAGAGCATCTTTCTGCAAGAACTCTACCTGCATTTAGAGCCATATCAAGCCATTCTTCAGTTTTTATGAGTCGCTTTTCAAGTAAGTCATATTTTTTTTTAAATTCTCATCATCATACATATCTGAAACTTGTTGCTCTGGTTCATTAACCTCTGTAGCCTTGCTAAAAGTTGGAATAGTGTAAGTCTTTCCATGTAACTTCATTCGAAATTGATTTTTATTTGGATCAAGAATACCTTGAACTTTTCGAATCCATGTCATACCTAAACATAATATTGGTTCAGGTTCACCATTATTAATACAAGCAAAATTTCCAGTAGCTGTAACAATCTTACCATCTTTGTCCTTTACACTAATTGGCACATCTGTATACCATCCTAATGATTCGAATATATGTTTGGAATTACCCTTTATAGCAAAGTCAGAAGGCTTATCAGCTTTCCACCCCAGGGCGTTAATTGTTGCATCATTTACTCCTCCGAATTCACTCACCCTATTTAAAAAGGAATTAGTGATCAATAGATCATTTATATTACAATGCAAGTATTGCAATGACGAAAACCATTCATCTGATTTTGATTTTTTTTCCTGGACTATATGAGACTGACACATTTTACGCATTGCCGGTGAAAGCTTTGGTAATAGTTCATCGTACGTTTCAGGCTGACTAAGTTCTGAAAGCATTTTTTCATTTACCAGTACCTGTTTTTTTTTCTGACTGAGATGAAGCATGCCATTTATTCTCTTCCTCGTTATATCCACCTTCTTCATCCTCATTATCATCTGAATCAGGAGATGCATATTGGAATTAGGAAGGTATTAGAGGAGGAAAGTATCGATATGTTGAATTTGATTTAGCTACGGGTTTTTTGTTATCAAGCATCATCCTCCTGAATTGAGATGTCATTTGACCGATTTTATCTACTTTCGACTCTATTCTATCTATTCTGGCATTTTGATTTGATGAACGTAATCGTTCTGGTTTACTTGCTATGGGTGGAGGAAAAGCTTTATCTAACCATTGTAGTGCTTCCTCTCTAAAACGATTTGACCATCTAGGATCTCTCTGATCTGTATAAAATTCATGTATTTGTTCATGATCTTTGGGTAGAACTGGAGGGCAAGATTTTTTGGATTGCTAACTCATTTTTGATTCAAATTTGGTTTTCAATTTTTCAATCTCGGCCTTGGATTCAGTCTTCTGTTTTTCTAACATAGCTTGAAACGATTTTTGCATTTCATCATATGAGGGAAATACTGGTTGTGAAACTATAGATTGTGATATAATACTGTCATTCTGCTTTGCTAATGATTTTTTCTTTGGTTGTGCTTGATCAGAGTTTTGATCTATATATAAACTAGAACGTTCAAGCCATAGATTTTTTAATAAAATAAAAAATTCATTAATACCTGCTATATTTTTATTTCTCATCCAACTATAAAGTTCTCGATCACCTGATAAATGAGTTTTAAGAGTTTCTAATACTCGTGCATCATCATCTGCTACACCTAATAATGTAGACGAATTCGGGTTTCATAGGTATCGGGATTATCAAAAGGTTGAAATCTTTATTGAGATAATCTTAAAATAGCTGATTGGCTAGTTCCAACTGTTTCTCGTTGATATTTTGCATTTAACCATGCTCTTAAAGTATCTGGACTATCAATATTAACTGCTGGATTTACAAAATTATTTTGAGATGGTACTGGTGCATATTTTCCTGCCATTTTACCTTTTATAATTTCGACTTTGACAGCATCATCAAAATCTCCAGCATTTGCATTTTCAAGAGCCATTATATTTGGTATAGCAGGTACCCATGCCTGTATAATCATATCATAATAATCACTAGGTGGCATTTGACCCATATATTGTGGAATTGGATTTAACAAGGTAGATACATATTTCAATGTAGGTAAACGTCTTGCTTCTGCCATATTGTATGGATTATTCTGTAGCACAAAAATTTGTTGATTTAAATTTAAAATATTCTGATGCTCTGCATGGGTCTTATTTTTTCATTTCATATATCGCTCATAGAGTCTGTCTCTATTATATTCTAATAATCCCTTATCAGCTCTGCATTGTTGTAAGTGGTAGGCATTTCGCTGATACAATAACTGGAAAGCAAAATTTTTACATAGCAATTCACTAATACGGTTTGTTTTCTTGCTATATTATCTATCATTCTATTTACCTGGTTTTGTGCATTAGTTCACAACTGCTGAAGATCAAGCAATGCCTGATCTCGCTCCTGCCTGTACGTATCTCAGTCCCATCGTACGTTTACCAGATCTTGTTGTAGATTAGTGTATTTACGTCGGATTGATCTTGTTGATCTTTTAATTTAATTTGTTAAAACAGTTCTACATATTGCTGTATCATTTAGAAATCGGTTTATAGCATCGGCCAATTCAGCTATTGTTCCCATATTATTATCAGAATTATATAAGTCTGGGGAATTTTCATCAGAATCAGAATCAGATTTATTTTCATTAAAATTCCATGCCTGTGCATTTTGTAAAGCTTCTCGTGTATTTGTAAGTTCTAATCTATCTCGATATCTTAATAATGCTAAAGCAAAATTCTGACAAAGAAGGTCAGTAATACGATTTTTTTGCTGAGTTATTTTGTTAATCCTATTTATTTGGTTAGTCCTTATTGTATTTATTTCTCATTTAAGTCGCTCATTTTCATTCACTAATCTTGTTGTATAATCTTGTGCTTTAGGGGTATTGCCAGCTGATTTTGATATTTCACGAATTCTGGTTTTTAATTTTGTCTCTCGTTCATCAAATTCTGATATTAACTTATCCTTATTAGAAATCTCCTTATCTTTCTTTTTATTTTCTTCCTCAAGTTGGTGAACGATTCTTTTGAGTTTTGAAATTTCTTCTAATAATTCTTCTTTGTCTTGTCTAGAAAGCTCAATAGTGTTATTTAACTCTTCTTCAAGATATTGTATCCTTTCTTCGCGTATACCTATAACTCTTTCTAAGGTATATAGCTATTGTTTGAAATTTCTATTTGATTCAGCTAATTGTGATACCACCTCATAGAGTTCCTGGTTAGTTTGTTGTAGAGACATAGTCTTATTGCTTTGCAATAACTCCTCCATGTTTTTTATTACTATAGTATAATGGAAAAACCTTTGATTTATATTGATCCACAAAAAGCCTATAAACTCGATCAAGAAATTGCTAAAAGTAAAAAAGTTAAAGATTGAAATTTGATATTACAAAAACCTACAATTCTTATTGATTCCCAAAAAGCATGTGATCTTGACTGACATCTTGCCTTACAGAAGCTGTATTATCAGCCCGAGGGTCTCTATCAAAATGTTAAGGGATTGTGGGACGCTTGTAAGAAAGCTGGCTACAACTTTCTATTTAATAATATAAAAAAATGGCTTGATGGCCAAGCAATGTATCAAATTTTTTATCCTCCACCGAAGAATATATCTTATGCTAGTTACTCTAAAATTACAAAACTGAATTCTGTACACCAGTGCGATTTAATTGAAATACCATATGATGAAGATGTGGATACGGGTTTGTTGGATAATGGTCCAATATTTTACTATGTACTATTGGTTATAGACTGCGTGACTAGATATAAAGATTTTGTTTTTTTAACATCAAAAAGTAGTGAAGAAGTCGTGAAAGCATTTAAAAGTATATATGATAATCCTGACAATCCTTTTAACTGGGCTCGGCTATTGCAATGTGACGAAGGTCGTGAGTTCATGGGAAGCGTGACATTGATAATGGATGAACACAATGTTAACATCCGAAGAATTAAAGCACATTTCAGGCATACAAGCTTGGCTATGGTTGATCATTATGCCGGATCATTCGAATTAAGGGTTTTTAAAAACCAATATGCAATAGAGTTTCTCTTACCTACTGGCGAACGCTGTAGAGAATGTGAACGATTTGCAAGAAGAATTATTGATAACATGAATGATACTACTACTCGGTTAATTGGAATGAGTCCCAATGAGGCCACAAAACTTGAGCGGGTATATTCCAAACCATCGATAAAATATAATCGCCCGATAGGTGTTGATGAACCATGACTATCAAAGGGTACTACTATCTGATTTTTGCTTGCTCATGGAGAATGGGAAAATGATCCTTTCGAATGACATAGAATAACAGATCCAATATGGTCTCCTAGCCTGCATAAAATCCGGAGAATTGTTGTTAAAAAGAATCCTCCTATGCCTGTTTTATATTACTTGGATGAGCCAGGACCTCGATGTCCCTTTGTAAGGGAACAATTAATGCATATTAAGGAAGAGCCTATATTACCTCCTAGGTGGGTACTGGGAGATAACCAAATGCATATAAGGCACTCCTTATAAAAGTTTCTAAGTCAATGACGCAATAGGGTATTGTAATAAGGATTACTCCTTCTCTATAACATAATGCTCTTTTTTCCCAATCACGCCAAATTTGTGCATCTAGATTTATCTGCCCTTGCAGGTGAAAAAAAGGGACGATTTGATAATGTTGATTACCACTATATTCGAAAGCCAAGCCTAGCTCTTCATTGTATCCATCTAGATGTAATCCTTCCAAGAATTTAGGTTTTCTGGGTGAGAATTTTTTATTTAATAAATCCTCAAATATATATCGGTATGTTCTTTCTGGTACATTGGGACAACTATTGCACCATCTATAATTTTGTTTCATATCTTTATAGAATGCTTCCCATCGATGCTGATTTTTACAAACCCATAAATAAATATTAGGGTTTGATCTAACTTTAGCCAAGCATCGTCCTTCATGTCTTTTGGCATAGGTAAGGGCTTTAGTATCAATCTTATTATAATCTTGCATTTTTATAATATGATCGAAGTCATATGATTTTTCAGATTTTCTTCTAATACATTTAATATAAGAAAGCAGAATATAAAAACTATATAATAAAAATATCACAAAGTACTATATAACTGCCAGAAAATAACAGTGGAGCTGGTGCTAAAGCACACATATCCTCATTGATTAAATCGAATTTCTAGATGAGACCTAGTCTCAAGGCTTTGCCTCTTCCTGCTATGGCAAACACTTTAATGTCATCACTATCAGCATATATTTTTCTTGCTCTGTTAATTATTGTGGTTGTGTGGTTCGTAGTGTTGAGACATGGATTGAGTAAAAAAAATGATCGGTTACGGGATACGTGGACTAGGTATTAGGAACTATCTATTTAAACTTGGGTATTATTTATGTACAAAAAAATATATACGATGGTAATATAAAGATATATTTATAGTGAGCTGACTGCCTTGTTTCATGTATTTAGAAAACTCTCAAGTGTTAGTTGATCTGTTTTCGATATATGAGATAAGGTAGGTTGTTCAGTAA
Source organism: Cetraspora pellucida (assembly GCA_910591915.1). NCBI lineage: Eukaryota > Fungi > Glomeromycota > Glomeromycetes > Diversisporales > Gigasporaceae > Cetraspora > Cetraspora pellucida. The sequence goes on along the minus strand of CAJVQA010006993.1, from coordinate 6,198 downwards.
TTATCTCATTTTTTCTCATAGTCTCGGGTTGGCCAATTTTATCTGGGATTGTTATATGCTCTTTATATTGCATATGATATACTAACTTATGAAAGAAAACATCATATTTTTCGATAATTGGGATAAGTACATTTAGATGTTTTGTAAAATCAGAGCATATTGATTTTTTTATTCATTCACTTATCAAGAGATTATCATTTTTAGTATATGCTCTGGCATACTTTATGAACTTTTCCCATAATCTCTCGACATTATTGGTTGCCTTAAAATTCTCAAAACTAAGCCATTCCCTATGAAATATCTCATAGGTATTACCTACCTTCTAATATAATATAGATTGCACGGTTTTGATTGCATTCTTGTAAGTGCGTTTGTAAGCATATTCACAATTAGATATTATTTTAGGAGCAATTCCATCTATCACATTTATCTTCTTGATATATGACTCAAGCCACTTCTTGGCCTTGTTTTGAGCATATGTATCAATCTGTTTATATTTCTCATCTGAATCAGTAATCTTCATGATTTTGTCAGTAGATGGTGGTTCATATTTTTTATCATACATAATAAATCAGGCACAAAGTCCATTAATAGTATTTTCGAAGTAATGGGATAGATCCAATTTTCTATTTAATTCTTTTGCAATATCTGCGAATTCCATTTGATCAGCCTTTCTTATAGTGAGTTTAAAACCAGATAAATCAAAAACTTTATCATGATAAACCATTACATAACTAAAGCGTTCTCCTGGATCAGGAATCTTGTTTTTATATTTTTCTTTCATCTGTCCTATAAATTGCTAGACACGTTTGTTATCTACATTAGGTTTCCATGCATCGGTTTCTATAAATTGATCAAAATCCCATTGATTGAGATTGGTTATAGCCTCTTTAAGAACCTCTTCAACAATCTCATGGAGTGTTTGATTATTGTTAATATCTATTGCACCCCACATAATTCGATTTCCTATAGTTTTGAAAAGTTGGGACTTACCTTGCTTCACTGTATCGATACCTCTAATAAAAAGTTTTTTTGTTGGTCCAAAATTTGGCTTATCTTTATGCTCAATTCCGAAATATTTTTTCTTATCTGTAAATACTACTGGAAATCGAACTTCTTCATAAGCCATTTTGAGATAAGTTGATCTACTTTTTATTTTAAGATACGTATTCACTTCATTGCGCAATTTCTCCATTACTTTCATAGTTATTTTAACCATTTCAGTCCAATATCCCAATTTCAAAATTGTGCCTTTACCATCATTATAAGCAAGATCATATTCTTTATAACATTTAACGGGACAGGTGAGATATAAAGAATCAGTGTCCCCATATTTAATTCCAAAACCTTTCTTCTTAGTCACATACTCAGCAACGAGTTTAATGTTATATTGTTCTGCCGATGTGACACTACCAGCTAATTCTAAGAAGAAGAATGAGGATAAACTGTTTTCTGCTTCTCCATAAAAGGTATTCATATAAATTTTTACTGCTTTTTGTTTCGAATCCAAGCAAGTGTGATCAAAACAGATGGAATCATATTCTTTAATGAAATTCTCATAGGTTTCATTAATGAGAGGAATCAAGATTTCATTTATATTGACATGTTTTTCTTTATCTTCCACATTTTTCAGAGTATGATCAATAGCATCAGCTACTGACAAATTCCCCTCTTTTATTTTACTATTTACTAATTCCATATACTCTTTTATATTGCTAAGTATTCCCAATTGAGCCTTCATTTTATTTTGTTTATTAAGGAGCTCTTTTAAAACTGATGGATATAACCCTATTTTATTATTTTTATTTTCATGTCTTATAGACCATGCATGTAAAATTCGGCTATTGAAAAGGAACTTGATTTTATAGAGGGTCTCGCCTGCTTCTTTTAAATTATCTGCTTCTTTGGGCGATAGAGTTATTTTCTCAGATGAGAGGTTATAGTTCATTATAATACTTGGGTATAAAGATGTGAAATCCAAACCTGTGACAGGCTGCTCATTTTCTAAACCCTTATCTGGTGGAAATATATAGGCTCCAGGAAATGTGCCTTTTTCTTTTTGCTTAGGAGAAATCAAAGTAATTAATATATCTCTTTTCCATGCTTCAGCACCTAATAGATTACATACCTTATACCCCCAGCATAGTAGTGCGAATCGAATAAAGAAACATATGCAATTGAGGCCACCTCTCTGTAATCATTTATTACATTTCTCTTAACTATAAGTTCTTGACAACTTAAAGCATCTTTAATACAATATTTAGCAATTTTACATATATTTTCAGCGGTCTCGAGTGAGGTATTCTCCTTACTTCATGTATAATATTCTCTCATAACTTTTATTGATAAATCTATTTTACTACCAAGACCATGTATCCCTAAGAAATAGTTGAGTAATGTTTTCTCAGATTTCAGATAAAGTTTTTCACAACATACTTTCACATCTATTGGAACGCAACCAGGAACCTTGAGAAAAGTAGATATAAAATTTTTATCTGGGGTGATTTTAATTTCGATCTCTTCCTGATTCTTTTTCCTTTTGTTACCCTTGTTTTCTTTTTTGGAAGACCCCCATGTTTGCTCTTTATGAAAGAAATCTTTATAGAAAGATTCACCTACCCCTCCACAATAACTCCAACGAAGAATAGAATCAATTGTAGCCTTTTTTTGTGGGTTTGCTAACATCTTTGCCATCATTCAATCTAGAATTTTTAGTTGGGTAGCTCTTTCCACTACAAAGGACCAGTCATACTTGGATCTATTAAAAGTGAGTTCGATATCAGGGGCTAAAGCCTGCCAGCATAGAGCAAATGCCTTTAATAGATTCCTTTCATTTCCACAAATAATCGTGATCTAATTTGGGTCTGGTGATGTTTCCACATCAACAAGGCAGATTTGTTTTAACAGGATAGGATCATCTTTCTAGTGAACAGTCATACAAATCATAAATATATTATCCTCTTTATATTTTGCCATAGGGAAATGGTCTAACCCAAGTGTTGAATGTGTTTCTATATCCCAGGTAAGGACTAATGCTCGATCACAAGTAAGAAGTTGTGAAGGATAATTTTTGTATAAAATTGAGGGATTTTCCATAGAGTGGTAATTATTAACCAATAAATAAAAAGCATGTTCACATAGTGGTGAGCGAGCACTATAAGGCATTCCATTGCTATTGTATTTATAATCAGTTAATAATGCCCATCTAAAAAGTGGTATCCTATATTCTCTAGCAACTTTTTGATAATATGCTCTCGTATCATTCGAGGCTGTTTCCAGCTTATGCATACCTCCAATTTCTGAATTATGTTTTAGAATAATATTAAGAGCTATAGATCTTTGTTTTTTTGTATTTGTGACAATATGTAAATATGTCAATTTTTCTGGATGATATCCCCTGATCGGAAAAGCCTTCACATATTCTATTCAGAGCTCAGTCATATCTACAATTTCTCCTTCATCATCTTTTCCTTTAATAAGAATATCCTTTACCTTGGATTCAAATAACTTTGTATTCTCATTATTGGGAATACGAATATCAAAGAAAACTTTAATACCTGAAATAGTTACTACAGCTTTTTGACCATTAACAAGATAACCATAAAGTCGTAAAACATAGTGTGAAGTATTATTTATATACTCATTATATTCCTCTATATCACAAGGCATAAATGGGATGTCTTTCCCATTAATTAAATCCTGATTAATAGTTGCTATTGATCCATAGTCATCATTTTCAGCGATTATTATATTGCGACTTGGATGGATCAGTAAATATTCTTCTTCATCATAGTAAAAAACCTGGCTTTCCTCCTTACTTTCCAAAATCTTTGATTGAGGAAAAGCTTTAAGCCCCCGGTGGTAGAACACCCTGCTATTTTCTTCCTCTACCTCTGGTTCGAAATTTTCAGCGATTTCTGGGCTCTCCAGTTGAGAAAGTACTGCCACCGTCTTTACTGGTGTATGATCGATATTTTCTTGGATTTTTTGGATACTCATGTTTTTTTTGAAAGAATATTATTCAGAATTTAAAAGTTCAAAATGAAAATTAATTCTAAAGAATATTAATCAATACATATTATATACTCAATCAAAATAAATATCAAAAAGAATGGCATTTTATCATTGTCCCTATATCTTTAGAACTGGTGAAGTCTGTAATTGGCCATGTTATCATCCCAATGGGTGTAAAGTTCACCAGGATTCACCTATTCGTTATCCTTGCAAAGAATATGGTTGTGTTAAGTTAACTAATTCTGGTTATGGTTATTGTGATACTCATGCGCAGAAACATCGTAGAAGAGAGTATAGGCATCAGAAAAAGCTAGAGAAGGTGGCAGAAAAAAATACATAGTATGAAGTTGTATATTGGAGGGTTGTGTCTACTTTTTCTTGGACGAAAAAAGATAGCTAGTTAATATTTTTTCATTGAAAGAAAAGGTTTTAGACTAGTCATCTAGGTTGTCCAGGTTGTCTAGGTAAATTTTTGATCTTCTTACTTTTATATTTTTTATCTATGTGTATAGAACATATGCATAGATATATATATAGCGTATATGTACCAAAGATATGATATATAGCATATACCATAGAAAAGAGTTTGATATTTTTTCCTAGAATTCTATTTTTTACCTAGACAACTTAGACGAAAATAGAACAAGTATAGAAGAACAAGTTAAAACAAATATAAAACGTTTTCTCCTATAATATTATTTGTCCAAGTTGGCTTATTTTTACTTGGATGATACCTGGACGATATTTTTTCTTGGACGCGAGCAGATCCATTTTAACCACATTCTAGAATAGCATTTGCATAATATATTTGATAGCATGTCCAGATAGTATATACCTGATAGCATACCTGATAGCATTTGCACGATATATTTCATATACATATTTGATAACATATATCCAATAACATGTCTCGATAACATAACTCGATAATATAATTGATAGCACTTGATAATATTTGTGTGATATATTTACCTTTACAAACGATATACAAATTGCAATCAGGTTGTCAAACTTGTGATAAAGCCAACCCGGTAGCATAACCTATCTTAGCTATTTTATTGCAATGGAAATCAGTCGTCATCTCATTTTATCTCCGCTAATCCACCCATCAAACTCGCGATGAGGCCAACCAGGTAGCATAACCTACCTTAGATAATTTATTGTAATGAAAATCAGTCAGAATTACCATTCTGATATACAATAGTTTACATGACGACGGTGTCATATTTTTGTCATCACGACATGTACCTAGCTTATCATAACTTAAATCGGGAAGTGTTCTATACTTGAAATAAGTCACAGACATTAAACTGGTATACTATGAAAATGTGTCATAAAATATAGATCACGACACTGATGATGGTGTCATATTTTTGTCATCAATTTTTTTATAGATCGTGGAAGTATCCAAGTGTGACGACATGAACACAAATACGTCGTCATATTTTTTATAGATCATGGGTACCTAAGTGTGACAACGAACTCATGAACCAATCGTCACTTAAATGACGATGCAAGCATGAATCATTCGTCACTCGAATGATGGAGCAAATACTAATATATCTCTGACGACGCAAGCACGAATTGTTCATTACTCGAATGATGGAGCAAATACTAATATATCTCTGATGACGCAATTACGAATCATTCATCATTTGAGTGACGATGCAAACATGAATCGATCATCATTTCTATAAGTAGATAACAACCTAATGTAAGTAGGTAACAATATATATATATTGTTACCTACTTACTCTAACATCTTCTGGGCTTGTCAGAAGATTCATTTTTTTTTTTACTTACTTGATAAATCTGTCAAGTACTATTTTTTTATAAGGCCTATTTAGGAGGCTTGCTATCATTTTCCCTTGGTCTGCTCTAATCATTTCACATCTTTTATCTATATTTTCTTTTATTTGTTTTCTTTGTACTTGTTCCTAGTTCTTCTTTTTCCTTTCTATTAGTAGCTTTTTCCAACCTTTTATATCTTTTATCCATGTATTTGACTATTGTCTTTGTAGCTTTGGCAGTTTTGTGCAAATTTTCTTGCCTAGTATTTTTAATTGTTTATTCACTTCAACTCTTTCTTCTTCTGTTACTGTTTGCATTTTTTTAGCTTTTGCCTGCCTAATTAATTTTTGTAATTTGACAATGCTTTCTTCTTGTTGCTGTTCTTTCTGACTT
>CAJVQA010006992.1:0-14271 GCA_910591915.1 Cetraspora pellucida | reverse complement strand
AACTCCGGACCGAGTTCAAATTAAGGTTCGACTTATGGAACCGAGTCGGACCGAACCGAACTTTTCACATCCCTACTGGTGTGCAACACATAAAATAATTATTTTGTGTTACACACCAGGTAGCGGTTTAGTTGTATAATATCAACAGCCTCTGCTATTAAATTAGTCTTATTGTATCGGCTGGTTAGCCGCAGCTGCTCAGAATTAGAGATGGGACACTGCGCAGTCGGAATTTTCCGAAAGCCCATAATTTTTCGGAATGTCGCAGAATTTAACAATTCTGGCCCGCATTAGCCGTAATGCAGACCCGTGCAGGCTGCGCAGTAGATTCAAAAAATCCTCGATTTTCCCATCTCTATTCAGAATATTTGACTCAGATTGGCAGCCTACATTGTACATGACTGATCAGTATCAATCGCATATTATTTTAAATTGATATTCCTTTTTGCTTTGTTTAGCTTTATAAAAATTTTAGATTTAATTGAATAATAAGTCAGTAAGATTTGTCTTGTAGAGTATTTGTATGACGTCGCACGGGTAAAAATAAAGAAGATTGCCCAATTTATGTCTCCATTTGAATAATGACTGTCTCTAATGGGTAAATGAATGTAATTCCGTTTCAGGAATATTTGAATGTTATGTTTAAATCTTTTAAATCTGCTACGGTAAATAAGGTTATTTGGCAATGTATGGGGTGGGGTCAATAGAGAAGGGACAAATTTTTTCTAAGTAAAAGTTTTCTTGACTTTAAGCTTAAATAACTTAGCAATTATCTTATTAAATTTAATAATTTTTTTTTTTTTTTTTACTTTAATTCTATATATTCTAAGATTAAAAAAAAAATTTTTTTAGCAAATTTGATTAAATGGTTGTTAAGATATTTTAATTTAAAAGATTAAAAAATTTTGCTAAAAATGATTTGTCCCTTTTCTATTGACCCCACCCCATATATATATTTGGTACGATAAATCGCATTGCTAATAATAAAAATAAAAATGATACAATCATAATAACTGGATGTAACTCCGGGTTTGAAAAATATTTAAATGGTTGAAGAGTATAATTTTATTGTAAAAAATTCGTGGAGAATTAAGATTATAGTCACAAAAATAAAAAAATAATAACTTGTGATCCACTAAATAGACTTTAGTACCATACTACTAGAACAGAAATAACTTGCTTTACCGTATTTCTGAGAAATACAAAAGAAGTTTACTAGGCTTAAAAACCTTCTATTGTAGTCTAGTTGTATTCAAACACTATATTAACCTCTGGCAATTTTTACTATTAAGTTTAATATTTTTATATCTTTTAACTTAAACGTTAAACGTTCAATCTTCAATCCTCGTAAAATTTTTTAAATGAAAAATGTCGTCGTTACAGGAACACATCCTAGCATTTATTCAAAATCCTATTCCACACTATGTGCTTGTTTGTTTGCCAGCCGTTGCGACAATAGGAACATCACCATATACTACTTTTAAGAAAAAAATCTTTTGGACATTGCGTTGTCTTGGATGTCCATTTACAGGATTGTTTTACTCTTGCAACACAGCAAATAACGATACAGCTATATGCGCATATTGGCTATCGTCAGTGCATTTTCGCGTTAATGGTAATGAAAACAATACATCACCTATTTGTCGACCTGTTGGACATTATTCTATGATAATTAATCCTACCACAGAACAGAAAGTGAAAATGAGTCATTGTGTCTCAAATCCCTCAATGCTTGAAAGAGTATCATCAGGGGTGTCATTCTACTACATTTGCGTTGGTATATTTATAGGGATCTCTAGAGTTATAGGGCCATGTACTCAAGCAGATTGGCCGTACATTTCATTAGCATTAGGCTGGACATTGCCTGCAGTCCTAAAAAGAGTACGTGGAGGGAAAGTCGTGATTAACGATCCTAGAAGGGTACTTGAAGATGAGCAAATACTCGTGAATAGATACCCAAAAATTGATGTTGATGATAAAAATGTTACAGACACCCATGTTACGCTTACTGCTTTTGCCTCAATATTAATCCCTTGGATAGTAGTTCTCTTGGCTTACTTTACTCCTCCAGTTGGATTTGGATGTCGAAGCAAGTTCTTATCGGTATTATGTTCTATATGGACAGTCAATAGCATTATCGCTTATTTTTATCACATTTTTGGTAAAGAAAAATATGTTAGCGGTAATAGGGTCATTAATGGCCTTTTCTGTATTAGTGGCTTTATAATTTCAATTCTTTTATTTCTACTCGGCTTGTTAAGCTATTCATCATCATGGTGGATAAGTTTATTTGGAAAAATTTGTGATATATCTGATTCATGTACAATATAAAAGATATCATTAATAAGTTATATAATTCATAATTAAAAATAACAAATACAATAGTCTATTTAATTATTATTATGTACAGTATAATTCATGTGTAAATTACTCTCTTATAAATAAATAAATATTTAAATTCGAATTTCATTCAAAATGATTCAAAAAATATACACCCAAAAATGAATCATTGATTTCAAATTATCAATGGTGTAGAAACTCTGCATAAAGAGAATTTGAAACTGTTTAATGATAAGAAATATGAAACCGACAGTGTAAATATTTAATTAATTATAGAGAATTGGAACTTAAATACCATTTATTGCGATAGGATTTCGCTTTATAAAATGAAGATCATATTGAAAATGACTCAGTAACAACATATGATACAAATGTTAAAATGCGATCATTTATTTTACAAAAGAATTGGTATCTCTGTTGTGTTTAACGTTAAAGGTTGGAAAGAGCACTCGAAGATGTAAGTGATGTAATTTAATTTAAATCATTTTAAAATAGTTTTGAACATCACTAATAGAAAGTTAGAGTATGAAGAATGATTATTACAACTCAAAGAAAGAAAAAATTGAGAATTGCGCATTTCTAATTTAGTTGAAGAATGTGAACATGGTTTAGAACGTTGATATGGATTTTTTTTCTTTGCTAGTTTATTTGAAAAAAAAACAAAATTCTTGCATAATTACTTTAATATCTTTATTTTACCGACTATACTTCTTTAAGTAATATTGTTAATGATTTTATTATAAATTACTAACCCATACAACTAATTTAATGCAATACAGTCAACGCTTGATAACAAATTTTTGCATAGCAAATATTTTGAAATAGCGAAAAGTTTTTGTATCATAAAGTGCCTGGACATATAAATTTGTCTTCTGATAACCGAATTTTTCTATACAGCGAAGGCGTTAGGTCGGAATGTGGACTTTGCTATATCAAGCTTTAACTGTATATTGATTAAAACGATGTTCTGATTGCAAATGTATACGGTTATTACTGTATTAAAAAATCTGGGTAAAATAGGTCTATAACGGAATTTGATATCTGCCAATCATATAAAATACGTAGTGTATATCTTCCATCTGCACCTTAATTCGTATAAAATAAAAAATATAAAGTATTGCAAACTTAAATTTTCTAAAAAAAAGTTACTCATTTTTTATTTCGTGAAAACACAGTAATAAAAAATAAAGTATTGCAAACTTAAATTTTCTAAAAAAAAAGTTCCACATTTTTTATTTCGTGAAAACACAGTACATTATACTCCATGAATTTCTACCTTAGTCCTCTTAATACCAAAAAAATGGTATAAAACTTAGAATAACTAAATGTTAAGATTTACATAGTATGTATAAAATGGAATGAATTAGGAAAATTTAATCAGACAAAGGGTAGCAATTGAAATTAAATTTTAGAATCAAATTGAAGAAAGAAATAAGGGTGGATTTTTAATGGATATTTCAAAAAGGAAAGATAGTTACTGATTGGACTTGAAACTTACATTGTTTTACTAGCAATATTATGTTAAAAACTATCCTTAAGATTTTTTAAAATTATCAAAATGTTCCTAAATAATTATTTCAAAGAACATAGTTACTCAAGTTTAAAGAATAAAAGATAAACAATAATAAATTGAAACTTTATTATTCACATGAATTCATTTGCTCTAGTGATATTTTATAAGATAGAACTGATATGACGGTTTGTACCGTAGTAAGTACCAAAATAATAGTAGCTGAAATATTAACGATTCTTATCCACACATTTCCTCCAGAAATTATATATAACTGCAAAAGAGTGTTGTTTTGCAATGCTTCCACAGTTGACACAAGACTTCTGACAGTATTAGTGCCTTTGAGAGTCGAATTATAATGGCTTACTTCAGAAATTTTGCACATAATTTCATGAAATCGTGGAAAATTCATTGGTCCACTATAAATCATGCCAAGCTGATAAGCAAGATTGAAATCTTCTTTTGTTTTGATTACACCTGTATAAAAGCAAGTTACGGTACCAACTATTGGTTCACATTTTGATCTCATCTCAAGCATTACAAGATTCCACAAAGTTTCCATCCAATGTGGATGTATGTAAAGTTTCGTGATTAACACTGTATTTTTATCCTTATCAAACTCAAACACGAGTTTACTATCTTCTGAAGGAATGAACTTAATAGTATTTCTATGCATTTCTGTTAAGGTTGGTAAAATGGCAGGATCAAACCTATCGAATGCATGTTGTTTGACCATATCAATACCACCTAAATTTCGGTAAAGCAATTGAGCAAATGAAATATTTTCATCTAACCATGGTTTATCGAATGTTGTATGATTAGTGCCAAACGGTGTCAAGTTACTTGCTATGGAATTAATCATAATGTAAAGTGTGGTTTTGTTGTCTATTAAATTATTATTAATCCTTTTATTATATTCTTCAAAAAAATTGGTATTTAGATCTTCTAAATAATTTATTATTTGAGATAGTTTAACTTGATTACCAGCTCTAGAAAATATTCCGGCATTTAATACTGATGTATTGATACCAGATAATTTATATGGCCTCAAGTCAATCATTCCATATTTATCTGAATTAATAATCTCAGTAGAGAATGCAGCAAATAATTTTGCTAATTTAGTTATATCTAACGATAAATGTTCGATTATCTGATCTTCTAATCTATCCATATCGTCATCATTATTTATGTTCTCGTTACTTCCAATTGTGCTAATAATATGTGCTTCAAATATTTTTGACATTTTAATCATAATCTTGTCAAATTTATCCGGATCATGTTTTTCTTTACCTATTATTTTGTGCAAGAATTTACAAGTCAACTGTCGTATGTCGACTACATCGTATTTGTTTTTTGTAAAAAATGGATATTGATCAAAACTAAAATCGCCAAAAATCTTTTCCTCAACAGTTTCTTCAAATATGTTGCCTTCCATTTTTCCAAAGATCCATCATGTTGATTGGCTTGCGGAGGGAGAAAATATATTTATAGTTAAACCCTGCCGCATAGCCCTATCATATGTTGCGTGCATACACACGCACGTATATACTGTACTTGTGAATAAACATGACACAATACTGCAATAAGCCTTATTATATAAATATAAACACTACGATCTGTATGAGCGTACCCAAACTTACTAAATTCTCCAACTACGTATGCTTCGATTATCATTAATACATAGACGAACTTCTAGCGCTAATGCTTAAATTAATGATAAATAAAGTATGGGACTATTTTTATTAGTAAGATTTCTGTCTATGTGTACAATTCATGATTTAAGGATGAGTTTAAGTGATATTTGGACAATAAATATAGAATATTCCATTAGCGGCTTAGACTACAAGCCTCCATATCATATTATCGTGAGTCATCATATAATGAATACAATTCTATGTACAAAGATTACATAATTCTTAATCGAATATCAATATTTGGACATTCAAATACTACTCGGCTGATTACTTTGACGAATCCAAACTCCAGTAATCTAAATATGTAAATGCTTACCGTACTAAATAATGTAGCGAACATTATTACGTTTTATAATAAGTTCGTCCTTTCCTAAAATTCAAGATCTTAATCTTTAAAAAAAATAGAATTATCTTATTAGGATCGTTTTTGTTTGGTATAAATGTTGTAAAGTGAAATTGTAACCCTAGTCAATGATTTCTATGGTTAGTTACAGGCTCTATTCTGCAACGCTCGTGTTTCAAAGTTTTAGAAAACTTTTTTGCATAATTCAAAAAGTCACTATTAAACTAGCACTTTTAGAGAGCCTTTAAGACTTTTGTGGTTTCACATCGCTTTAGAAAGGCCGAAACTCAAATATTTGTTTAATGAATAATCTTATGATCAATAAAATTTTGATTAACAGGATTAGTCCAAATAAAACAAGTTCGATGTATAAACAAGCTAACTTTCTATTATATTTCTTAAACCATATCGATATGCTATTACAAATTTGCCTACAAAAAATATCACATCTTTTACCCCGCAAATAACGCGTATAAATCATCGAATTGTCAAGTTTATAAGTCATGTGGATTGTAGATCATTTCTATAAATGCACACTAAGAGAAAAACAGACTAACGACAAGTACTATTTTGATTTGTTGATCACTGAAATTACAGCCTCAAGTTTGATAAAACCAGCTGCATCATATCTATTAGGGTAGCTGCGCAGCGCGTGACGCGCGCAGAACCAGTACGATCATACTGCGACGAGTAAAATTCTGACTATTCGTTTGATAAAATCGGTTACTAAATACCTCATTACTTTCCGGGTAAATTAAACGAAACTGAAAAAAAACCAAGAAATATAAGTAAAGGAGTTATCACGGCGAATTTATTATAACTTTTGATCCGACGATTCGAATTCAAACGATTTTTATACCATTCAATTCGCCTCGAAGAGGTGAATCAAATGATATAAAAATTGTTTGATTTAGATCCTTGGTTCATGGAGTATTATAAACTCATCATAATATAATATCAGTGTGTCACAATACTCTCTTACTTTCGCAGCATTCAAATAGCAACAACTCATAACCTATCAATTTGATTCGTCTTTTCAAAATGAATCAAATGTTATAAAATTCATTTAATTCTGATCAATAGATCATGAGCCTAAAGAACTTAAAGAAAAAACATAAAAATTAGTACCAAGGACTAAATGAAGCAAAAAAAAAAAACTGAACTATGACATTAGTACAAAAGGTACATGACATCAATGATGAAAAATGTTAAAATTTGAAACTGTTATATAAAGAATTTAGAAAAGAAGAAATGCGAAAGTAGTGTTAATAATCAAATAAAAAAAAAGACAAAGATATTGACTAACAATACCAGTAACAAATAATATACTAAAATAGACAATATCAATGACAAAAACAAGACAAAAGTACCAACTAATAACAACATGACAAACACCAATGATAGAAAGATTGAAATCTAAAACTGCAGAATCTAAGAAAAAAAGAAATGCAATAAAAAAGAAAAAAAAATTTATATTATTAGTAATGATTATTGTTTGAAAATTAATATTGTGATGACAGATATTGTGATACTGAATATTGTGACTGATCATGTAAAAAATACATGAAATGTAATAAATACAATAAGTTACATTTAGAATCAGAAATGATATTTCAGATTTAAAAGAATAGATAAGGAATAACAGGAGAATATGAAAACAAATTACATATCTTTAAAAATATTAAATAAATCACTGCAAATACTTTTAATTAGTTTTAAGGAATAATAAATACAAAATTGCATTTGTAAATAATGAATTTTATATTATAAATAAAGGCTGAAATAGCTTTAGAAGCAGCACATTTCGTTTACTTTATTAAATAATAAATCCCAATATACTACATTGTATATAATAAACACTAACACTATTACCATTATAACTCTGTAAACTTCTATAATATTATTGTTCAAGTCATTGACTACATGACTTACCCTACTTGTATTTATTGACTCCAAAGTAACTGAAAGCCTTAATTATCTACCAGCCAAATCTAATACCATCTTTCAAAAAGGTTAATTATTATACATTACATAAGATATTGAATTGTGAAGCAACAGAGTCACAATCTTCTGAACCAAACAATATTAATAATCAGTAGCTTTGCATTATGATGAAATTAATATGTAATCAGTAAGTCAGTTTGATCATAATAATATATATGTGTCTGCATATGTAGCTACATTATATGATATGCAAAAATCTTAGTTCTTTCAAAAAATGAATCAATAAAATTTATTATTCTTACTAAAAAAGGATTTTGTAAAAATCAGCATAAGTGACATCAAAAAAAATTAAAGGAAACCATCCTTACCATATTTTATATTATACAAGAAACATAATTATATTGGTAAACCTATCTTGATACATTAATTTTACACATATGTCTTACCCTTATACTGGATTGATCAATTATAAATTTAAGAAATTCTTTATTAATTTGTAAGCATGTAATTTGAACAGTTTTATAGACATGAAATTAACAAATATATGTACAAAAAAGTCTAATTGTATCAAAATATTAATATTTTACATTAAAGTTGTAAAAATTTTTTATCTAAAATTTTATTGCAAATATATATTTATCTATTTATTTTGCTTTTGATAAGATCAAACTATATATTATATTTAGTTTCAGTCTTTAAATCTTTATTAAAATCATTTTTTCCTATTGTTACAGGTAATGCTCTAAATTGGGTCAGATCAATTTGAAAACCAACTCAAAATTTCAGGTCAGGTTAGGTTCAAATCAGTTTTGGATTAAACATTAACCTGAACTGATCCTGACCCAACCCAACCTATAATTATCCAAATTAGAGATGCTTGAAATAAGCATTTAATATGTTTTTTTGTAAGTACATATATTTATAATAGCAATTACATAAGTATTCTTAAATAATAGTTTAAATAAAACCATCAATCAGATTTCTTCAAACAAAATTGTCATAACAGATCCTCAATTTTTATTGGTTAACAGCTACAGATTGCAAAATTTTGACCCACATTACATAATTTACTAATTTCTGATCGTAATATTGATTTTTTTCATTACAAAAATAAAAATTTTGGAAAATAATCTTGCATTATGGTAAAATTTGTTCAGGAACAACAACAAAATTCTGAGTAATTCTGATCAAATATTTTGCTCATCACTCTTAACCAATCAAAATCAAGAATCTGCTGTGAAATTTTGTAGGGCAAAATCAATAATTTTTTTTTTACAGCTGCTCTCATAAATTCTGAAACAACAGATAAAAATTTGATCTGCCAAATTCAATAGGTTTTTGGATTCGGTGTTATCGGAATTGGATTTTCAGCATTACAGCAATTCGATAACACCGAATTCAAAAACTTATTGAATTTAGCTGATCAATTTTTATCAATTGTTCTAGAATTTATAAGAACAGCTATAATTCTATGAATTATAAGATAAAAATAAAAATTTTCATTTATTCTAGTATGTAATGCACGACTTTTACTGTAGTTATAAAACATATTGAGTTTAGATTTGATTAACCAACTTCGATAGTCATCATTACACGAATTTTAAGAGCAAAATGGACGACTGAATTCATTTTTTAAAAAATTTAAATATATTAGCTTAAAATTTCGTGTCGGTTCGGTTCGGGTTCGGTTCGGGCGGGTTGAAGCTCTAACCTGAAAGTTTTCAACCCGACCCGTTCGGAGCACTAGTTACGGGTTACTGGGACGGGCTCGGCACACCACCAAAAGAAAAGCGATTAATTGTCACTAGAAGAAGAGATATGCCGCGATTTGCCACGGATCTAGGGCAATAGTTAAGGAGCGTTATGAGAAAGATTCAGGTGGGATAAGTAAATGGGTTTTAAAGGTTTATTAATTATTTTGTAGGGGGGAATTACACTATTATAAGCTGGATATTCTGAGGTTTAAACTTACAGCAATTTTCAAATTACTGTGATCAGCAAATTTCATGACTAAAAATTATTTGATTAATTTACTAGATTCCTGATTCCCGGTGTGATGCATGAAATTTGCTGATCACAAGCGCTGTAATATATTCGGATTATAATCATCACATATTTAAATCGATTACCATCCCTAGACTATCCCTAGCCGCAAAATATAAAAATGTCATAGTCCCCCGATTACTATATCAAGATCACGAAAGGATTATTATTACTAATGTACCAACAGCATCAGGATGTATTCCAAAATTTCCAGATATTAGCCAGAGTTATTTGTCCAATTAACATTAGAATTAGTGTGTTTTTACTAGATTTCTATACGTAAAATTGCATCCCTGTCATCTTTTATAGTGTACCAAGGTAGGTTTAGACTGCCGTTTTTCAAATTTTTTTTTTTTTGTTGTTCGGAATACTCTTCGTAATCTGCATAATTATGCATAACGCCGGCCATTTTCCGGAAATATTGATTCTGTTCTTAATATACTATATACTTCATAAAATTTTAAATTATACGTAAACTACATACATTAATTTAGATATTCGTTTTATTAAGAACGATAATTACAAGACTTTCGATATTGTGACTCTGCAGTTTTACATTTTTTCAGCAAACAGAGGATTTGCAAATGTTATATCTAATTCTAAAGAGATGCAAAGCTGCGACTTTGCAGCACGTATAAGATAGTACACGTTATCCTTATGCACATTAATTAGAATAAAATACAGGTTATGTAAATTTCATTTTAAAAATCACGTAATTTAAAGTTCACTATTTAAGTGCACTAGTTAAAAAACTAAATATAATGCTTTGAAAGAACCCATGTTATTTGTGATAACGTGATACATTATTCATGAATTTTTGCCTAATACCAAAGGTATAACATAAAACATAGAATTACAATTTCATATGTAAAAGATGAGAAGAATTAGAAATTTAAGGTGGATTGATTTTTAATTAACATTTTGAATGCAAAAGGTGTAGGGTTTGAGACTAAATTTTAGAAATAGAAATAAATGTAAAAAGTATAGATAAGTTTCTGAAGGATCTTTTAAAAGAATGATAATCCCTCATTGGATTTGAAAGTTATAATGTTTCAATATTGTATTAAAAACTACTCTATATTTTTAAAACGTAAATTGTTTCAAAGGCATGTGACAATAGGTCTGTGTAGCTTTCATCTATTCCAAGTTTAAAGAATGAACTTACTACAAGTATAAAACGATAGTGCATTAAAAAATTTATTCGCATTGATTCCTTGGCTCTAATAACAATTTGTAAGATAGTATTGATAAAATAGTTTGCAGCATAGTAAGCAACAAGATGATAGTAGCAGAAATGTTAATAATTCTTATCCATACATTTTCTCCAGAAATTATGTACAATTGTAAAAGAGCGTTGTTTTGCGATGCTCTCACTGCTGATATGAGATTTTTAACCTGAATTGAGCCTTTAAAGGTTGAAAGATAATGACTCATTTCAGAAATTTTAGACATAATCTCATGAAATCGAGCGAAATTCATCGGTCCACTATAAATAATGCCAAGCTGATGGGCTAGATTGAAATCTTCTTTGTTTTTTATTATACCAGCATAAAAAGATGTTACAGTACCAACTATTGGTTCGCATTTTGATCTCATCTCAAGCAATACTAGATTCCACAATGTTTCAATCCAATGTGGATGTATGTAAAGTTTCGTGATCCACACTGTACCTTTTTCAAACCTGAATACAAGTTTGCTATCTTCTAAAGGAACAAACTTAATAATGTTTCTATGCATTTCTGTCAAACTTGGTAAAATGGCTGGATCCATCCGATCGAATGCATTCTGTTTAATTATATCATTGCCGCCTAAATTTCGATAAAGTAATTGAACAAATGATATATTTTCATCTAACGATGTTATATCATATCTTGTAGGACAACCACCAAAAGGTGTCAAGTTGCTTGCTATGGAATTGATCATAATATTAAATATGTTACTGTGGTTGGTTACCCGCTTAATCCTTTTATTATATTCTTCAATAAAATTAGTATCATTTAGAAATCTTAAATGCTTTATTATTTGAGATAATTTAACCTGGTTACCAGCTCTGGAAAATATTCCGGCATTTAATACTGAAGTATTAACGCCAGATAATTTATATGGTTTTAAATCAACCATTCCATATTTATCACAATGAATAATTTCAGTAGAGAATGCTGCAAATAATTTTGCTAATTTGGAAATGTCTGATGATAAATGTTCAATTATCAGTTTCTCTAATCTGTCCATATCGTCATCATTGTTCGTATTCTCGTCACTGGCAATTGTTTGAATAATATGATCTTCAAATATTTTTGACATTTTATTTATGATCTTGTGAAGTTTGCCAATATCATGTTTATCTATTACTTTATGTAAGTGTTTACAAGTTAAATTTCGTATATCGACTATGTCGTATTTGTTTTCTATAAAATACGGAAATTTATCAAAACTAAAATTGCCAAAAATCTTTCCCTCAACAGTTTCTTCAAATATGTCGTCTTCCATTTGCCAAAGATTTATTATTTTGATTTGTTTGTGGGAGAGAAAATATATTTATAATTAAATTTTACCGCATAGCCTTATTATACGTACATATTTGTGAGCAAACAGTGATATAATAAGGCTTGTTAAATAAATATAAACATTACGATCTGTATAGGCATACACAAACTTACCCAATACTCCGATGATGTATACTTCGATATCATCTATACATAGACGAATTTAAAGCGCTAGTATTTACATTAATGGTAATTAAAGAAAAGTACCATTTTTATTGATAAAATTCTTTTTTTATGCGTACAATTCATTATTTAAGGTCGATTATCGCGTCCTTTGGAAATATAGGATCATCTATCAATGGCTTGGATTATAAGCCTCATATTATTTATGTAATAAATAAACCCTTCCCAATAAATAAATACACTCTGAAAAACAATAAAATACATCATTCTTAATCGAATGTCAATATTTGGATGGATCAAATATAGTATAAAGAACACATACTCTATATGAGTGCTGGAAAGGAAAAATGGCCACTTTAGACTTTATTAAGAATTTTTGATAAAAAAATTTTTTTATTATTTGATTTCTGCAAATCTGTAGAATTCAAATAAAATTTTTGTCAAATTTGATCAAGTACTTGTTGAGATATCTTTGATCAAAAAATTTTTAATAAAGTCTAAATTGGCCCTTTCCCCTTTGCAGCACTCATATCAATTAATTAATAACCAATTTTATTAATCGCGTTCCTAATACTACATTTGAGTGCTGCCAAATGAAAACCAGACTTCGTGAATTTAAGTTTATTTGCTACATTCAGTCCTAGCCCAATACTTATGAGTGCTGCAAAAGAAACCAGCTTCGGCTTTTTAAAATATTTAAGGCCTGAAGACTGATTTCTTTTGCGACATTTATTTTAATTACGCATCACATACGTATCGAATCAAAGTCTAGTTTTCCCTTGGCAGTACACATTTGATCCCTAGTCCGTAATACCAAAATTTTAAAAGTTATTAAACGAAAAAACAGAGTTAGATTATAAATTTTAATCTATAATGGTGATTTTTAACATTACGATCCTGATATTATTTGAATACAGAGGAGAGGGTTTGTTCGATTATCTCTTCAATCTATATAAGTAATTTGATCAAATGTTCTTAAAAGAAAAAATTAAAATAAATTTTGATCTGCAAAAGATATTACAATGTCTTACGACTATTAAAAAAGTTAATATATCATATATTGTAAAATAAATGAAAAATGTTTGATTGTATGCTATTTGAATTGGGAGTATTATAAAAAATCATCATAATCCAGCGACTATACCTCAAAAAATTGCAAAAAGGTGTTCTTATTCACAATTTTCTCAGTAAGTGAACTATATGATTATAACTTCACAAACATCTTGAAAATATAAGTTTATGTAGTTTTGATGATCAAAAATCTGTTCAGCAAGTCAAAATTACGTAAGTTTAAATCGCCTATTTATAGATTTAATAATCTAAATAAAAATAAGTAATATTATACTAGTATATAAAATTTGGCTATTTTATCAGCATATAAGAAATCTAAGAAACATATTTTAATTTTCATGCTGCTATTCCACTTACTAAGTTTTATCCAAATTTTAAAAGCATTAAGTCGATTAAGTGGATCTAAATTCATACATTGCATTGCAATTCAATATAGCAGCTAGGTGTCCCAGGTGTAAATCCTGACCGTTGACACCAGAGAACCGGTCTCGGCGTGTCGGTCGCTTCTCAAACGGATACGTCGTCTAACCTACGAACGGCTTAGCGATAAGAGGCGGTTAGATTTGGCGAGTGGTATGTTTTTATGATCGTAGGTTTTAGGAATCTAGCGAAGGTAGGGAATCATTAGGGTCAAACTTCATTACAAGCACGAACTAC
>CAJVQA010006991.1:0-14271 GCA_910591915.1 Cetraspora pellucida | reverse complement strand
CCTATCACATGTTCGATCTACTGGCACATGATTCGAGACAAAAGCTGCTTCGATACTTACGTATCGAGCAGCTAATAATCTAGGCCAAAATTCGAATTTTTAATTCAATGTTTTTTTTGTCTATGTTTCAACTCAAAATGATCTACAAAAAATTAACCAATCAGAATGAAAGCGTGCCATGCTGACTAATCATAGGCGGCATCATAACCTCCCTCGAGCTTGAAATAACTTATTCTAATACCTAGACTAATAAATTTTTTATACTTGCAGACTAAATTAATGTGAATAAAGCAATTTGAGTTAGATTATATATATAATGTAATTGGTTTTACTCTTACTCCTTAAATAATTGATAGTTAAGAATTTTCTTAAATTTCAAATTTAAAATCTTATTCGTGTTAATCTAGAGCACTTGTTTATATAAGTGTTTAAAGTACTAATTAAGGACCCGGTTCTGATACAAAAACTTTATAGAATATCCGTATTTTGAGGCGTGTAAGGGGGTTACTTATGTGTAATAGAGAAGTCTATAGGTTGTAATATATACCTGGCCTGGTTAATATTCTTGATAATAAAACATATGTAAAAAAAGGTTCTTTTAACACGTGACAAACGGTAAGTTCATAAATTTTTACTATTCAATGTCTGTGAATATAAAGAAAATTTATTGGAGTATTTAGAATAGGTTGTTCATGAATATTTACTACTTAATAAGAAAAATATATATGATGGATAAGTAAAAGTAAACTAATGATCTATTAAAGGATCTCAACATATAAAAGTAAAGAGGTTTTTAGAAATGAAAGCGTCGAGAAGATGAAAATGTCGGGGATGAAAAGTATTGGGGAGAAGTGAAATGTCAGGGAAATGAAAATGTTTTACTTCGCGTGAGGTATTATCTCTAGAAATACTAAATAACGGTTAAATATTTTGGTTTTACTACTGTTACAATTTCATGCGACTTCCATAAGATCTCACGAGATAAATTACTCTATATCTCCTTTTTATGATACATTAACATATTAGCAAACAATTAACTGTGTTAAAATCACCTTATAGTGAGGTGTCGCATGAATAAAATAATAGTACATTAGTAATAGCTTGAGTGACTTCAACTCGGTTAAAATATAATTAGACTAAAATAATTCTTATTAAAATTAGATTGTCTCAAGCTAGCCCGAGCCAACGAAACAATTAATGAATTTTATCTCGATTCACCACAATAAATAAATCTCGAATACTGCAATCTCTTGTAATTTATTAAAACATCTTACAAATCTGCCATAATATCAAATTTGGATTGTTCAGAACAATGCCCTAAAATATGCCAAATTATTAATCGTTATTAATTATTTGTTAAATCAAACATTTGCAATAATTAAATCACACGCTTTAAACAATTTATGCTTACCGGAATATATATAAGACCTTCTACATGAAATAGATTCTTGAATCATGTGATTTAAAGGGCGACTTGTATATATAGCTTCTGAATGTATAGAATTCATTTCTGCTTTTTTATCTTTATAAGATTTAATAATTTTCTTCCTAATTGATTCTGCTTCTTCAAATTGGATATTTTCCGAGTCTTTCCAATCGCATAAAGTTTGGTATATTTCATTAATATTTGGTCGTTTATTTGAATTATCATCCCAACATTGGACCATTAATTCTTTGAAACATGTGGGTGTATCTTCAGTGATATCTGGTCGATGTCCATTACAAATCTTCATTATTAAATGTATATTATGTGGTTGGTTAGCGAATGGTTTTTGTCCAGAAGTGAATTCCCACATGAGAATACCAAAACTATAAATATCTGTTGCTTTTGTAAAAAATTCACCATTAAACATTTCAGGTGCAATGTATGGTACAACTCCATATACCGATTTCGAATTTGTAGGTTCGTTAGACGGTCTACACATTCCTAAATCACCTATAAATGCATGGTTTCTGTTAGATTCTTTTTCTATAAAAATATTTCCACTATGTAAATCGCGATGAACCAAGTCTTTATTATGAATTACACAGAGACTATAAATAACGATACATTAGTTAATATTAAATGAATTCGATAATATACAACTTTATAAGAACCAAGTCTTATTTAATATGCAGTAACTGTTATATTAATTGTAATTATGTTGTTCTGCATATAAGAAGACCATGCTTCTTTAAAGAACATAAAGTACCTTTTTGCAATATCCCGTAACAACTTGATTTTATTTTTCCAAGTAAGTCTTTTATAAGATTTTTTCAAATAATCGTATAAATTTCCACCAGAAACATACTTCATTACCATCAGATAATTTTTATTAATGGATTGCGTGTAATTCCATAGATTTGAACTACACCCTTATGATTTTTGAATTTTTTAAGAGATTCTACCTATATAAATAAACGATAATAACATAAATATTAACCAAAAGTGTCATTTTATTTAAATAGTTTTCTAGAAACTATATCAAAACTATACCACTTACTTCTTTCAAAAATTCAATATTAATATCATTGGAATTATAAAGACTTTTGAGAACAATATCATTTTGTTTCCATTTAGCTTTATATACCATGCTGAAACCACCTTCGGATAAATATTGAATATCTCGAAAAAGATTATATGGAATCCATATGAATTGATCCCCTTTTAAAGTCAGAAATTCATCGATCACTTTATTTCCACTACTACCTAAACCAAATTCATTGATGCAAGTTTCACACTGATAATAGTCGTTTGAAAAATTTCCTGATTTACTGCATAACGAACATATTGAAAGAAATTCATGATTTATCTTGTGAAAAAAATCCAACGATTCATCAAGTTTTTTATTTTTAATATTGCCAGACTTATACACACATTCTCTATAAATACGTTTACTACATTATCACATGGTATACCTGTGCGCAATTATTGCATGCTGTTGAGACATAAGGCCTACGAAATCTATCTTTATTAGTTATTATATTTGTTATGGCTTTGGATGAACGCTCTCGCTTACGTATACTTTGCTCATTGAATATACAAGTGAGACCTTTCCATTTACATCTCGGACAATTTGGTTCTCCAGAACATGCGGATTTAGACTTTCGACAATTATTACACGCAACAATAGCATAGCGATACATAATTTCACAATTTTGAGTTTAACATTCACAACTTTGTTCGTAAGAATTTATTAAACCTATCATATTACAACCAGGAATGTTACCATTCACAACAAACTATTTATACATAATAGTTTTTTCGCGTACAATGTACATAAGTACATACTGTATGTGTGTCTCAATCATTTGTTGTTTTTGAAATTTAATTAGTGCAACGTATCTTGTGTTACATGAATGATTCCGATGAAGATATCCATAATTGAATCACCCTCATTATAGTATGTTAATTTATTACGACATATCATTAATGTAATTTTCCCCCATAATTCCTATTGGACGAAAAAAAAATACTGCTTTTCGATCAAATAATGGAAATGTCGTTGAAACAGTATAAAGGTCTGATCGAACAAATATTATACTAAAATTTTGCAAGGAATTTTTTTTGTCAAAACACAAAAGGCGGTTTTGTAACTAAAATTTTAAGTTACCAGCGATTTTGAAAAACTTCAAAAAACTTCGGTTTTTTGAAAATTTTGTAACAGCAGAGACCGTTAATGTTACACATATATTAAAACTGGTGAGGGATTATATCCATCACAATTGAATCCAACATAAATAATTTAAGTTGTGATTTATCACAGGTGAGAGGGATTCACTTTGGATCGGGCATTGTCTCTGCTGTAAAATTTATGTTACACTCGATTTTATAATTTTATTGGTAGACGAAAGATGGCGTAGTCTACGTTGTCCAATTAGAGTCAGCATTTACAACTGTCCAATTAGAACCGTGGAGAAAAATTAGGGATCCCGATTCTAAACTTGATGTTTAATAAATCACTAATAAATCAATAAATCAATAAATCAATAAATTTAATAGCAACTTAAGTTGATTTCAAATTCGATAATGCTGTAATGTAATAAATGTATAATTGATTGATGTAATGAGAGTTAAAGTAAATTATGTCTTATAATAAATTGTCAAAAATATTTAAATAGAAATTTTTATTCTTGACAACTCTTTTTATCTGATGGCCGAACTTCAAGATTATCCTTTCTTTTCTCATAATGCATTTGATGAATTGCTTTTCAAATATTTTAGCAGTAAATCAGCTAATAGGTAATATAAAATTTTTATTATACAGAAGGTACTATATTATTATGGACACTTTTGGGATTGCAGTTTCTCAGGATTGGGTAAGTAAATGTTGCACAAAATATATATCATATGACAGGCATATCTTACAGTACAACATATTAAAATTTTATGTAATTTAGTTAGAATACACAGGAGTTATACAAAATGTAGGACAAAATATCATTTTTGAATAGGGTGAAAATTGATTTTTTGAAAATTTTTTTTTAAAAAAAAAAATGAATAGAAAGTAATATCTAACAGAAAGTCAAAGAGGAGCAATAATATATGATCATTAGTGCAAAGATTCACTACATACCATTGCAGCTGTAGTTGTTTATAGCAAATTTTTTATGTAGAATATATAAAGGAGTTTAGTAAGTTGGGCATAGAAGCATAAAAAAAAAAGACTTGGTTATTTAAAATTTCTAACTCAATCTGATCAAAAAGACCTAAAAGAGTTAGTAATAAATGGTAACCACTGTTTCAACCTTATTCAAATTACCAATTTTTATAATTGTTATAATAAACAAAAGTTTTCCAAAAGTACTGTATATTATGCTTTGCATAATTTAAATTTATTCTCATATGTTGTTCTTTTAAAGTTACTTGTTTTTAATATAAATGTCAAAAAAAAGTATGAATAGGTCTTTACATATAAAGACTAAACTGTTACTAATTTTAGATAGATATTATAGTCAGATAAAACTAGTATTCATCTTTTTCAAGATTTTCTTAAACATGTATAGTGTAAACTACACAAAAAATAAGAAATTAATTGTATAGATTGCATTGTAAAGTATAACTCAGGTCATATGTATTGGGCTGTTTTTTTTGGTTTGAGGTTGGGGCCCTTGTTTCACTAAAATCCAATGTCACTAGTATCTCACACTTTAAAATTCTTTATAAATATGTTATCTTTGCTATAGAGAAATTTCTATCAAATTATAAGCATAATCAACCAACCTTTGTTTAAAATAATGCAAGACCTTATGTTATTATAATAGCAAAGAAATTTTTAGAAAAGCACTAAATTTGTATAATAAATTAGCCTTTGTAGAACTCTGATCTTAATCTGATTAAAAATCTGTAAGAGGAAATAAAGTGGTTAATATGTCATAAAAACAGATTAAGTAGTTTTGATAAGCTAGATGCTCTTGTGAAAAAGGCATAAAATAATATTCCACTAAAATTAATCTGATGGTTAATTACTAGTATGTTCGATCAAGTTGCCACTTGTATAAAAGCTAAAGAGAAATCTATAAAATATTAAAATAAAATTAGATTAGATTTTTTTTAGAAAAAAAATATAAAAAAAAAAAGTTTAAATTTTAGATTTTTGTCTCAATAAAAAAAACTAAGTTCATAGTTTTTTTTGCAGAACTTTTGCTTAACTTAATGAAATCAAATAAAATTTTAATATATTGTACTATATGATATGCCTGTTATATAATATAAATTTTGTACTATTTTTACTTACTTGATTCTGAAAAACTATATTTCTAAAAGTGTTTATAATAATATAATACCTTCTGTATATAAAGATTTTAATTTTTGTATTAAAGTTTTAAAAGATTTAACAAATACAATTTACTAAGCAAAAAATATATTTACTATATGTAATCTTAGAACATTGGCAAATTTTATAATTTGACTTATTAAAATTGATTCAAATCTGCTTGTATGTCTTGTTGACAAAATATATGAAATATTGTATAATTTGTATTAGGAGACTTTAAAACATATTGGTTCATTAACACTATAAGATGCAGTATATAATTTTATAAAAATTTTTTACCTTATAATTATTATAAGAATTAATAATATTTAAACATTTTTTAGGTTTTAAAACAATATAGTTATATCTATTACAAACCTGACTATTATATACCTACAGTTGTACTTGTAAACTTTCAGACCAACAATATACAGATAATTTTTACAATTCTTATATTTGTCCACCACAAGGAAAAGCAAATAAAAAACTATTTAAATGAATATCTGAATGGATAAACTATAGTACTTCTATTAATAACATTTTACAATATCAAATCTAGATGAGTTTTAACCACTCTAGTAAGTTTAGGTTGCAAATAAATTAGATAAAATTAGACAATAATTTTGTTTATAGTCTGGGTTTCATTCTTGTAAAAACTTTGTAAATTGGCTCTGGCCTGTATCAACTCATGTAGCTGCCTATAACAAATTAATAATAAAAATAAAGGCAAAACCTCATCTTAATATAAAAAAAAAAACAATATATTGTAATTATATTTCATGATCTTTTATAAAAGAGTTTGCATAATATATACAACAAGAAAAAATTTTTCAAGGGTGTGGTGACCTAGTGAAGTGGTCAGGTTGTCAACCCTCCAAGTGGTAAGTTGGGTGTTCAAATCCCATCAACAGCGAAAATTTGAATAATTACCTATATAATATTTATATTATAGCAACTGTTACTAATGATTGGGTTAGAATATCTGTAATGGCAGTCACACTAGCATGACTGGTAGATCATGGGGCATTTGTGTAACAGGTCATATAACATTGTCCTTTGGGACAAGATTGTGGTTACATGAAGGAATGCAAACCAGCAATTAGACAATACAAACACTAGATAAGTTCTTGTGGCCATGTAAATCCGTTGAAATTGGGTAACAAGAAGTCCATTTGGTAAGACCCAAGTAGAAAAGTAGTTAGATCTTCGACAGCCCTACTGTAAAGGCTAGCTTTATGAAATGGATACCAAGGTTGAAGTAGCCAGATGGGCAAAAACCTCTAGGCAGAGGTACCACCAACCAGACTGCCAGATTGAGCTAGAGAAAAAGAATATTGGACCGACCTGATATATCAATAGACCAGTCATAAGTCCTACTGGGCTATCTGGATTGGAAGTTTAATAAACTAGCAGGAGTATACTAAAGTATTTCAGATATGCTGTAAAGTAGATACTGGGATTTGTGTGAACTCTACAAGGGCATAATGGTTTAATGGTTAGTCTTGACCACAAGTGTTGGTTCTACTATAGTAATACCTAAGTCAGCTGTAAAAATGGGTACAGAAGGCTCTGAAAAGTTTACCTTGAGGATAAATTAGTTCTAAGGTTGATACAATGATCTGAGCATCTGGGATAACCCAGTGATGTTAACACAAGTTACAGGTTCAAAGAGTTTAAAGTAGAACATCCAAGCAGAAGTATTAAGTACAGCAATTAGTAGGGAATCTTCGAGTGGACTTCTTAAATAGGTAATATAGAAAAGTTATATATGTAGCTAATTGTATGCTCTTCTGTAATGGTTCATTGAACCACAATACCAATAAGTGATTAATAAAAGTCAAAAAACCAAAGAGGTCATCTTAAAAAAAAAAAAAAAAAAAAAAAAAAAAAAAGAACTTTTCAAATCTAGTATTGCAAAGTTAATAATCTTAAACTTCTTTTTTAATAAAGTTCAAGTAAATCTAATTTCTATAACTAGCATATCTGATGGTAATTATTATTATATATATATATATGATCATTTCACATAGACTTAAGTTATAATAAGCAAATAATCAATTAAGATAGCAATATTTTTTTGATATTTTCATTTGTTTTGGTGTTTTGATTATTTTTTAAACTAATAATAGTTATAAGTTTATTACAGAAATAATCTGTAAATTATTAACAATATGGTCTAACATTTATATTATTAACAATTATTCAAAATATTTTTAAAGTTAAAAATTAATAAAATATGCAAATAATATTCTTTAACAAAAGTATTAAATAAATAAAAAATATATAAATAAAGAATTAGACTTGTGTTATATTATTGTATTTTTGTAAGTACAGTCTATTCTCATTTATATCAACCCATTTAGATTGGTTTTAAATTATATTGATAGTAATATTAACAAAAAATTATATTAAAGTTGATATATATAAGGGAATTTTGATATATAAAATTTTATAAAAATTTGATTTATGGCTTAGATTAATATTAATGAGGTTAATATTAATGGGGGTCGACTATATTTTCATTTTTACAATTAGATTTATATATGTTTTTTTGTTTATTTTTTTTAGTACTTTTGTTTTTTTTTATAGATATTATAAATATTTAAAAAAAAAAATAATCTATATGTTTTAGTATTTAATTAAAAACTTTTTATATTATTTTGTATTATTAAAGAAAATTAAAAATTAGCATATACTTTTTATTAAGCAAACCTGAGATTTCTAATTTTATCTAAATCATTATCCAATTCATTGCACATGCATGCAATCAAAATATGTAATGACTTGAGCTAGAAAGTCAGTATCAATTAGTTTTCTATTATGATTCATAACAATCTCAAACCTTTACTACTTGGTCATGCCCTACGCAAAATTAATTTATGGCTTGACTTTTATTAATAATTTTTTTAGTAATATAATTCTATAAACTATTATAAAAGTAGCAAGGTTGTTTAAAATAAAATAAAAAATAATTGACCTCTTAAGTAAAGTTGTTTAGTACACTTTTCTCATCCCAGGCAGCTGTGTTTTACTTCTTAAAAACATCTGGCTATTAAGAAAAATCTCAAAAACCAAGTTTTTAGTTTTTGTCCGTTTACACATAATTTTACTAATTAAACATATTTTCTTACCTATTCAAAAGTTGTTCAGCTTACTGAGCTGGACATTTTAATATATATTTTATTAAAAACAAACCAAAACTCATAAAGATACAAGTGAAAAGCTAAAACAAAAACTTGCTCTTTGCAGGTTCTTTCATTGTCAATTTTAGAAAAATTTACTGGGATGCCCTAGAAATTTCACTTTTCTGATACCCATTAGAATTTCCTAAACATCCAATAAGCTTACCTGAAACTTCTAAATTAAACAAATTTTTTTGTAAAACGTATTTAAAAATCTATTTTTAGAACAAAATGCTGATCTTGACAACAGTTGCACCTGATACCATCAATCTTGACTATTTTTACCAAAAGTGTTCTAAAAGCTTTGGTATTGGTATCCTTGAAGATGCAGCTAATACATCATGTCCCATTCTTGCAAACAAGCAACCAAACAATTGCTCAACTACAGAACTTAGAGGAGGAACTAAAAGCTGCCATTACTTCAAAGCACCCGAATCTAGTTTGATTGTTACTTGCTTCTGTGACAAGTTCCATACTTATTTTATATCAACTACCAACCAAATCTATAAACAAAATAAAGCCATCCCTACTAATAAAAAATCTAAAGATAAAAAATCTTTAGCAAACAACATTGCAAACTCTATTGAATTTATCCCTTCATCACCAACAGCATCACCCTCACTTATTACATACAACCACCAATGTGCTAAATGCAACTTGCCTATTGCCTGCAAAGAAATGAACAATTAACATTACTTGGCAGCAGATGCAATTTTATATAATAATAAACCTCATTACAAAGCTTGTGCAAATATTCAACAACCTACTCAACAACCAAGCTCCTCTTCTATATTCATTCAAAAACTTCAACAAACAATCAGTTCCTACAACCTATTAGTATCTGAACTCACATTTACAACCTCATCTAGCAATAACAATAGTACTACAAATGACATAGATTTAAATAATAATATTATTAACAACAACAATAATAACCAACTACAATATCAATAACAACAACAACCATTATACCAAAACCCTTTTTACTCTAAGGAACAACAGCAACAACAGCAAGAAACAAGTAAACAACAACAAGAAACAAACAAACAACAACAACAAACACAAACCAATACAACTAATAACCAACCAAAAATTAAAGCCAACCCAATATTTGACTGGCTTACTAATTTTCTAATTTCTGATGACATGAAAGATAAATCACAACTTCAAACAGAATTTTCTAGAAAAATCTTTAACTTTCTTAAATCCTACTTACATGACTTTTATCTTGGTAAAGAAATTAAACCAGAAACTCCCAAACAAAAGGCTTTTAAAGCTAGTTTCTACCATATTATTCACAAAATGGCTAGAGACAGACCCCAGTTTTTTACCGATTTTATTCAACAAACCAATCCTAACACAGATAAAACAATTACAATTCCTTTTGACATTCTTGAAGAAACACTCAAAAAACTAATTCTAGCATTTACAACAATTCTATTCACAAAACTCAACTATTCTAAAATCTTTGCTTCTTCAGCAACTATCTCTCCATATACCAACCAAAATTGACTTTAACTTTGCATTAATTTAGCTTGTATTCACCTATATTTTTCTAACAACTACCAAGCCATCGATTATATTAAATTTGCTAAAGACTTTCAACTCCAACCTAAAAGATTTAACATAACTTCAAAAGTATCTGATTTTGACAAGAACAAGCAATATGTCATAATTAGATCAGATAGCAAATTTAATATCTATCTTGACTTCAATATTTCAAAAACACTTTTTTATCAAAAACTAAATATTCCATCTTTTGCAAACTCTTTAGACCATTTAAAACAATGGTTTAAACAATTTTTCCCAACATACAACTGTCAATTCTCTCAATCATTAGATGAAACTAAAGTCTTCAACTCTCTAAAATACCAAATTTGACAAAAATTTATCCTTCATCTTACAAAAACTTTACCAACTACAATAAATTTTCAACAATCTCATAATTTACAAGAATGTTGCAATGAAACTATAAAACTAGCAAACTTTCATATCCTTATCTGTAAAGAAGAAACTTGTTCTTATTTAGAACAAATAGAATCTAAAAACAAAGGAAAAGAAACAGAAAATACAAATCCATCTACTACAATTCCAAAACCTTTATATCAACACAACTTCTCACAATTATTAAATGATATTTTTAAAAAATTATATGAAGATTTTCCAAAACAAGAAAATAAAATTTGGAAATGACCTGAGATTGATCCATCTATCTTCTACAAAAACAGCAAACATGAAGCATCTTTCAACAAACAAATTCCTACTACTCTCCTTGATAAGCTTGCAACAGAAATAGAAAAATCTGCTTGCTAGATCAACAATGTTCTAACTAATCCCAAATAATGTAGTTACTACTTTTGCTTACATCTTAATCTATATCAAAACATTGTAGCACAAAACTATTATATCGACAAACTCAACAAACAGCAAGCAATAGAATTCATTACCTCCAAGCCTACTAGTACAGAACTATTAGTAAAAGTTTTAACTTTCTTTGATTCTCTTGACAAATCATTAACCTATCTACAGATTAATACCTATTACCAAGAAATAGCCTACCCAGAGGCAAACAAAATATTACAAGATAAATTTCAAATGTCATACTCAATTCCCTCCTTAATTGAAGAGTCTCTCTTCCTTAAGGAAACTCCTTTTCAGTAAACCTGTCTTCTACAAACCTCATAGATGCAGCCATCACCTTGCCAAGAGATACATCCTTAGTAGTTGGTAAGGAAAATGATGTAAGTGGGCAGGTGGCAAAGCCTATTTACGTGAAGAACCAAGTTAATAATGGTTAGACCTGACATATAGGGCAGACTATGGCAACCTCTACAGCTGTGCAAGCTGAGCTTCAAACAGTGAATGACCTTGTAGAAGATGACATAACATCCCAAGTTCCTGTTCACAACATTCAACCTCTGGCAGAACAAACATATGCTATAACAAATTTCTACTATTATATAATCTACTTACTATAAATCATCATATAACATTTGGAGAATTTCTATCTTATCTCCGCAAACATTCCTTTAAACATAATTTTAAAATATCTATTAATGAAAACAAAACTAAACTGCACATATATACTGATCTTTTAGACCCTACTCTTCATAAACACCACCTTATTCAACCTTTCCAATATGAACTTTACAAGCATTTACTTCTGCTAACAATACCAAATAATACTTCACCCTATATCGACTTATCTTCACTTGACCAACTGTTTCATGATAACTCATCCTTAGCACCTTCATTTACCAATCTATCATCTACATTCAATTCTAATTATATAGTCACATCTTCTAGCCTCCACTCTAATAATTATACTCAACTTGCTCCTCAAGTACTAATAGCTGAAACATCTACACTCATTTTATATAAACCACTTTATCTGTCAATATGCACACATAATACAAAAGGATACAATGATAACTTAAAACAACAAACATAGGAGGACTACTGTTTTTCTTATAATATTCATATTGCTAGCATTACAGAAACCAAAATCTCACAAAACAATGCATATGATAAATTTCCAAGATCTTAACACTTTACCTATTATTGGTCATATACTGATAGTTGTAAAGCTGGAACAGCTATCATAATCCAAAAGCATCTTAAACCACATGTTCACAAAACACTCAATCTTCCTGGATATGCTTTGCAATTAATCTGTTTTTTAAACATGACTTTAAATTTCACATTATATTAGTTTATTTACCTTGTGATGATCTCCAACTTAGACTTCTTATCCAGAACAATATCATACAATGGATCCAAGAAGCAAACACAAACAATATACAACCAATTGTCATGGGTGACTTTAATGTCTCTGACAACCTACAATCATCATCAATCAAACTTAAACTAATTCATTTTCTTCAACATAATAATATGTATGACTTAGCAAAACACACACAATCTTTGTCTCCTACCTGGCACAGTAGCAGATATAGCAGTTGAATTGACTATATCTGGGCCAACCACTCTATTATCCGATATTTAACTTCTTATTACACAGATGACGCCAACCAAAGTACACTCAGTGATCATAATATACTTATATCATTCTGAGAATTTCCTTATGCAATTACTGGTAAACAACAATCAGCAACCAAAACTAAGTATAGAATATTTGTATATAAACAAATGAACCAAAACCTTTGGCAAAACTTTTTTGACCAAGTTATATCCAATCTTAAAAACAATAATGCCCCTTCTACAACTAATACTACAGAATCACTTAATGTCTCTTGGCACAAAATTCAAACTAGTATTATTTCAGCTGCTTTGCAATACATTCCAAATAAAAAATTCACTGTTCATAACTTTTAACATATCTTTTTTTTCAAGGTATTAAAATTATACTCAGGACTTAAAAAACTAGGCAATATTATTAGAAAAGTCAAAGCCTTAATTTGAAACCACAATCTTATATCTGTACTTCACAATCTCGATATTTACCAACTCAACTCTCTTCATCATCTCAATATATCTGAACTGCCTCAGGATTCTAATTCCTTATCTGACTGAATATTTGCAACTAACACTGAATAGAAAACACTTTACCATGCTAGAAACTTAAAAAATATTAAAAATATAAGAGAACAAATTAATGATAATATAGCTAAAAGATGCACTAAACTCCAAAATAGCCCAACATCAATGATCAATAGTATACTTAATCGACACAAAGACCCTGTTAAGTTTGACAATATTAAAGAACCTAATAATGTTATTACTGAACCATCACTTATCAAACAGCATATTCAACAACATTTTGATAATTGGACAGCCCCTTGAAACATCCAATCACAACTATTTAACACAATGTAGCAACAAAAATACCAACCCAAACCCAACATTGACTCTTCATGGTATCAATTAGCACTTAAGGAATTCTCTCCTACAGAAGTTCTTGAAGTCATTAATCAACTTCCTAACAACAAAGTATGTGGACCATCAGGCATCAGCTATAAGATACTCAAACATGCCAGAACAGCATTTCTTAATACAATTACAGCTCTTTTTAATCATTGTCTTACATCTGGTCAAATCCCAAATCAATGAAAAGAAGGAAGAATTTTCCTTATTTTTAAAAAATCTATCTTTGATAGCAATTTAACCAACACCAAACCTATTAGCTTATTTGAACATGTCAAAAACTTTACACAAAACTTCTTACCAACTAGCTTAATTATATTTTTACTTATCACAAAATCCTATTACCTTTTAATTACATAGCTTTATTTGGTAACAGCACAGCCATCCCCATATATATACTAAACAATGTTATTGAAGAAGCTTCTTGTAACTCAAAACAACTTTGGCTTTTATCTCAGGATATGAGTAAA
>CAJVQA010006990.1:0-14273 GCA_910591915.1 Cetraspora pellucida | reverse complement strand
AAAGGCTGTCTCTAGGCTATTATACTGCTGTTCTTCTATTTTACTATTCTAACAAACTATAACTAATTTCCTATTAGTTTTCTTTTTGCTTAGTCAGCTTTTACACTTTGTCTTGATAGTTTTTGT
Source organism: Cetraspora pellucida (assembly GCA_910591915.1). Lineage (NCBI taxonomy): Eukaryota > Fungi > Glomeromycota > Glomeromycetes > Diversisporales > Gigasporaceae > Cetraspora > Cetraspora pellucida. The sequence continues at coordinate 14,147 of CAJVQA010006990.1, read as the reverse complement.
GTTTTCTGTAATTTTCTTTTCTACTCCAAATTTGGTTGTGAAGATCAGCAGAGAGAGTTTTTTTTGTTAATTTAATACTGGGTTATTACATGTTGGTTATGAAATATTGAAATTAGCTGTTATGAATATGTTTAGATGTTTCAGTAATTGAATAATTTTGAAGTTTAGTATATGTTTATTTGGACTATTAATAATAGAATTGGGGTGTTGAAGTATATTGATAGTTGACCATAGGTTGTTTTGAAGTTGTTATAGTCTTATTTGTGTTGAAGTTCCTAGCAAGTTAGAATTGTTGAGTCATGATAAAAAGTTAGTAATATGATGTTGGAGTTGGATGTCCCATATATTATAAACATTATACGGATATAGATTAAGCATGGTACTATTGGGGATTGAGCATGCTAGGTGGAATTTGTGTTTGGCTATTGTTAAGTATTTGGCAAGAATATTGTTGCATATGGAATGAGGTATAATAATATTGTGTAATCTATATTCAAGTGTAGATATAATAACTGTGTTGATTATGTAGATGTTTTGTTTATTTGTAATTTTCTTTGTACTAGTAATGTTTGTGAGCTGAAGAGTTTCTTCTCAGATAATTTTAATTTGTTCTGTATGTTTATTGTTAAGTGTAAACCAACAACCTAAAAACTTAAATGGTTGGCTAGCAGGTATGGATTTTAAGATATAGTTGAAAAATTGAATATTAGATGTAGATGAGTTTAAAATGAAAACAGATTTAGTAGCATTAATCTGAATGTTGGCCATTAGATAGAAAGATGAAGCAGTTTGGATAATTTGTTCTAACTCATGTTTTGTTTTTGCTATCCAGAATGTGTCATCCATGTAAACTAATACTGATGTAAATGCTTGAAGGCTTTGGGATCTAGGTGGTTGAAGGTGAGTTTTTCAAAATGTAGATAATGAGTAATTATTATATTGTGATGTAATTTTATGAATAAGTAGGTTATAATAAATACACCAGAATAGTGAGGTTATTGTTTCTCCCTGGTCTATTCTATTTTTAACTGTATATGGGTTGGTTAGACCAAGGTTGGTAATTACTCTATTACAACAGTCTGTTAATAAATTAGTAAGTATGTTAACTAGCTTAGAAGGCATGTTAATATGAATTAGTGTCTTTTCAAACAGGTTCAGATTAACTGAGTCATATGCTTTATTCATATCTTAAGATATAAGCCAAAGCTGTTTGGCATTGCAAGATGCATTTTTGATAATATTATTTAAAATATGTATAAGTATAGCTGTGCTATTGTCTGACAGAGCAATGTAATTATAAAGTGAAAGAATCTTATATTTAGTAAATATTTGATTTAGACAGTTTGTGGAAAGTTTTGTATATAGTTTTTTGGCATGTTCAAGAAAGCTAATAGGACTGGTGTTGATTAGGTTGCAGTCAAAAATAGGTTTCTTAAAAATTAAAAAAATTCTGCCTCTTTCCATTGCTTGGAGATTTGGTTTAGAGTAATATATCTATTTAGAAAAGCTATGATTGCTTGAAGGAAGAGTATGCCTGCATGTTTTAATATTTCATAACTAATACCAGAAGGGCCACAGGCCTTGTGGTTTGGAAGATGAGATAATGTTTCAGTCACTTCAGTGATGGTAAATTCTTTAGTAATGTCATTATATCACTCGGTATTAATATGCATTTTGCGGTTATATTCTTCTTTCCAATTGGATTCAAATATTTGTTGATTGGTTTGTCTAAAAGATGTCTATTGGTTAAAGTGTTGTTGGATGTGCTGTTTAATGTCTTGAGGATTAGTGATTACATCATTGTTTGTTCTGATGTTATCAAATTTTACTGGGTATTTGTGGCAGTTAAGTATGCTATAAATCATTGACTTTGGATTGGATTGGAGTTTGGAGCATTTTTGGAAATATTATTATTAATCTGTTGTCTTATTTCTTTGATAGACAGATTTCTATTCAGTTTTAGCAAGTGCTAGCTAGTTTGGCAATAAGTTGTAAATAGTTAGTAAAAGTGGAACATTAAGCTGATTAGATGTATTTATTTGATTAATAAGGTGGTTATGTTGATATGATATAGGGTTAGAGTTTTTTAGTGAGTATTTGACTTGTTTAATAATATTTCCTAATTTCTTAAAATGTTGGTGTAAAGATGATGCCTTTGTAGAAAAGATATTTTGAAAATTTCTGACAGTGATTTTTTTATTTGAAATATGTTGTATAGCAGCAGAGATAATACTGTTTTGAATTTTGTGCTAGGAAGATTCTAGTGATTCTGAGGTTTGTATACTGAATAGGGTTTTATTATTATTAAGATTAAGGTTACTTAATCTGCAAATTGTTGTTATTTCTCTTTGTCCATGTTTTTGTATAAGAATGTTCTTCTACAGATTTTGGTAGAATGTCTGAGTTTACCTATATATGCATAAGGAAAAAGCCAACAGGAGTTTAAAATTTTATGATCACTTTGAGTACTAATATCGGGATCATCTGTAGTAAATGAGTTAAGATATCAAAGGAAAGATTGATTAGCCCAGATATAATCTATGTTACTTTAATATTTGTTGCTTTGCCAAATATATGTTGAATTATTAATGTATATAGCTAGATTATACATGTTATTGTATTGGAAGAAATGAAGTAACTTATATTTAGTTAATAAGGAATGAATGATGTTATCAGAGACATTAAAGTCCTCTAGAACAATAGGTTTGATATTTGATGCATAGGCTTGTTGGAGCCATTGTATTATAGTGTTTTGTACTGACAGTCTTAGTTAAGTATTATCACATGATAAGTAAACTGAAATGATTTTGAATTTGAAGTCGTATGTCGACTGCAATAGCATATTCAGGAGAGATAAGTATTTTATGAATGTGAGTTTTTATAGACTTGTGAATCATGATAGCTGTACCTGCTTTAGGGCCTTCAGTACATAACTATAAGTATGTAAAGTGTTTAGATTTTTGTAGTTTAGTAATAGGGTTGTTGGCTGCAATTTTGGTTTCTGTTATACTGATAATGTTAAGATTGTTAGAAAGATAGTAGTTATTCCATACTTGTTGTTTTAGGTTTTCATTAAATCCTTGGACATTATGTATACTAATTGATAAATAAAATTAGTTGTTGCTAGTCTGTATTTCTGAAATGTTGTGGTTTGTGGAGTGATGGCTATTATAGTTTGGTGTTGTTTGGTTTAGAGATGTTAAAATAGGTAAATGTTTATAGGATTTATATTAAATAGGATTTATAGCTGTATGATTAGAAATGGTAGGATCTGTAACTTTAATATAAACATGTGTTTCTGTATTATCAAGATTAACTGATATTTTAATTGGGTCAAAGAAGAGATTTTGGCATAAGTGTTTAATGAAATCTTTAAGTGTTATAGATTATGGTAATAGAGGTAGGTAATATTGTTTTAAAAATTTGTTATAACAAGTATTTGTTTCTAAAGGAGTTGAAGTATTGGTATTAGAGACATTATGTATAGTGTCTTCTACAGATTCACTCATATTAGGCTTTACTGCCTGCCTATTGTCATCATTCTCCTCTAAAGATGGCCCAAATGTGGAGGACATTGTAGTTTTAGAAGTGACAGCTGCATCAATATGTTCTGTAAAAGACATTACTGAAAAGAAGAATTTACACTTTCCTATTATGAGGTAAGAGTAGTGTTTTCTGTTGCTTTGGTTGTTTTCTTTAGAGGTATAGGTGTATCCTAATCTACTTCTTGAAATGTAGATGGCTTAGAGTTTTGTATGAAAAAGAAATCTTCATATTGTTCTGGGATTGAAATTTTAAGATGTTTTATCAAGAAGTCTTTAGCTGCAAGGTAGTAGAATTGGTTGTAATTAATACATATTTGTTTAAGAGATATTTTGAATTCCATTTCTAATTTGAAGTATGTAATAACTCTTGTGAGTGTATGGATGTTATCAGTTGTTTGGATTATTTTTTCTAGGGCTTCTTTTTGAGATAAACTTATAAGCCTGTTATTATCTTTTGCTGCTAGCATAAAAGCTCTTAAGTATCAGTAGAAGTAATATGAAGATTAGGCTATATTACTTTCTATTTTGTTAAGCTTTGCAAAAGTTTTTTTAGTAGATATTGCTAGGCCTCTGAGTTCTTCTGTAGGTGTTAAAATAGAAAAGCTTGCTGCAAGTTTTTGTTTAGAGTGGAAGATATCAGTTTTCAAAGTTGGTATACCCATTCTTTTTGTTCTGATTTTGGTACTGGATGGGTTTTAAAGAAGTTAATAAAATAAAATTTAGATATATTTTCTAGATTATGTTCAGTTGGTTTGGATAGTAGATCGCAATCTTTGTTAGTACAAAGGTGAATGTGATGAAGTGCTGCTTTGAAGGTTTCTTCAGAGCACTCTTTAAGGGTATATAGTAAGGTTAGTAGAAAGTATAATATTGGCAGTAGTTTTTTGCATTCTTCTGTTAATTTTTGTGATATTAACATTTTAATATAATTGCTTGTTTTCTGTTGATCGATTTTTTTGAATTGGATGCTATATTTTTCAAAAAAAGGTTTAAACCAGGTTTTATAAGTTGTAAGATGGGATTTAAGTAATAGGATTCTAAAGTCTTTTAAGAAATTTTCAGATGGAATGTTAAAAGTTGTGTTAATATTAAATCAATTGTCATTTTGAATTGTGAATTCAAGTTGTTTAGAATTGTGTTTAATGTCAAAGTGGAGTGCGAATTGTAATAGTTTAATGTCAAGTTTTTTCATAAATTCTTCAAAATTGATGATTCTATATTTATAGTTTAGATAAAGATATAAGCAGGCTAGGTTTATGGTGACTTTACATCTGTTAGTATGTGATTAGGGTGGAATAGAATAGTATGATTAGAGGATATGTAGATAGTCTAGTTGTGTAAAGAAAACTTCTGTAAACTTGGAAAGTAGACCTTTAAGAGTATTATGAAAAGCTTTAAAAGGGATTGGTTTTAATTTATCAAAGTTAGAACTTGAGTTGATAATGAACTCTGACAAAAACTTAGGTTTTTTATTTGCCATTTTGTTAAAAATATAGCTAAAAGAGAATTTGGCAGATGGTCTATTGTTGTTTTTGTCATTTTCAGGTTTATTAAGAATAACTTGTCCAGAAATAAAGTCTCTAAGGTTGGATTTCAAAAGGTTGAATAGTTGTAGACCAGTGAGGTGTTAAGTTTATTATGTTGTTGCATGGTTGAAGTAATAGAATAGTTTTTAAACTAGTTGAAGTCTTTAGAAATGTCATGTTTTTAAATATTTGCTTTTTGTTTAGGTTGTTTATCATTATTCACATTCTGTTTGCTGTTATTTGAGGTTTCTTCTGAATTGGAGTTGTTGTTTGATTGATTATTAGTATTTTTAGTCTTTTTGGGAAGCTTATCCAAAAATTTTTTAAAAAGGTGTATTTGTCTTCTGCAGATAGTTGAAAAAATTTGATTTTGCAGTAAAGGCCATGTTGTTCCTAGTTTATAGGGCTTGTAAATTTGGCTAACTTTAGTTTGAGTCTGTGAATACATTGAGAGTAGACAGGAAAGTCACCAACTTCAGTTTTAAAAACCAGAGCTTTTGGATCTAGTAAATGTTTGTTGTCAGTTAATATAATGCAAGATACATCTTTGGTTTTGCAAATGATATATGTATGTGCATGATGAAAGTAGGTCATGAAAGAGATTTGATTATCAGTATGTTGTCTACTATTGCTATAGCAGTTAGGGAATAGGTTAGCAATATTGTGTTTGGGTTGGAAGGATGACTTTGGTACATTATAAAGAGATTTGTAGAGTTTAGCATCTAAATCGATTTCCATTAAATTAGATGGCTCAGTTGCTGTTGTGGAAGTAGTATCAGAGGTGAGTAGTAGGTGTAAATGCTGTGAAGCAAAGTATGTATAGTATTTTACACAAAGACATCTTGAGATAATAGGTTGAGTAAGGCTGGAGAAGAAGTAATAGCCATTGTTAATATCACATTGTGTAAGATTGAAGTTAGTTAGAAAAACTTTGAAGCTTTTACAGTTTTTGTCTAAGTAACTAAGGTTTATCTACTATATTTGTTTTGGAGGATATCTAGGTTGAAAGAGTCTGGTTCGATAGTGGTAATGCTAGGCATATTTTGTAACTATCCTAATGTAATGTTTGTACTAGTGAAAAACAATTTTCAGATTGAATTGAAGAATCTGATTTTTAGATAAAATTTTCTAATTTGGGGGCTTTACAAATAAGTTAGGAAGAATCTGAGAAATGTGGGCAAATAGAAAGGCTAATTGGATGTTTAGGAAATTTTAATGAGTGCTAAAAAGTGAATTTTCTAGGGCAACCCCATGAAGTTTTCTAAATTAACTAGTAAAATAACCTGCAAAAGCAGAATTTAGTTTTGCCTTTTTTCTATTATCTCAGTGAGTTTTGGTTTGTTTGCTATAAAATATATATCAAAATAACTGGAATGAAGTGCTTGTTATTTTTCTAATAGGTAACAAAGTATAATTAATTAGTAAAATATTAAGCAAATTGGCAAAGCCAAAATGTTGGTTTTTGCAACTTTTTTTAGTAGCCAAGTATTGCAGGAGCTTGAAACTTGGCTGCCTAGGAGAAGAAAAGTGAGCTGAGCAACTTTAGTTAAAAATACAAGTAAGGTTTACTTAGTAAAATAGTAGGAAATAATTAAATGTTTTTAGCAAAAATTTAGTACAAGTGATCTACAGAAAGAGTTACAGAATTGGTCCAGTTTAACTGTTATTAAGAATGTAGAAAAGAAGAAATTATATATTAAATTGGTCAGTCCAGATGTAGTCAATGTGACTAAGACTAGTATTGTTAGACCAAATAAAGTGTTTGTTATTAAAATGAGCTTCAATGTCATATATATTAGAATGATTAAGAAAATTGATAAGTTTATATTTGGAAAAGGAACTATAAATATGATTCTGTATATTAAAGTCATCAAAAATTATAGGATGAAGATAAAGTTAAAAAGCTTGTTGAATCCAAATGATTATTATGTTTTGGGTTTGGTTGTGAATAATTATATTAGTAGATAAGAGTAGAGATATACTGAGATAATACAAAGTTTGACATTGCTTTAAAAGAAGATATTAAGTACAATAGCTTCTTCTAAGTGATTATAGACACTGTGAATGTGAGGTTTAAAATGATTACAAATTATAATGGCTGTTCTTTCTATAGAAGTAGAAAAGTTAGACCAGTAATAGATAAAAAAGTTATTGTTGCAAAAGAAAAGGTTGGTTTTGTTAAAAATTTTTGTTTTAATAATACTGGCAATAAATATGTTATTATTAAGATAGTAATCTTGTTAGGCTTTCTTTTTGTTGGATTATTAAAACCTGTAACATTGTGTATAGCAATATTTAGGTTAAGATAATAAGAACTTGGGTCAAAAGAATGTAAAGCAAAGTTATGCTCAATAGAAGTTGAGTGGTAGTTATTAGAAAAAGAATTAGATAGAATAGAAGTAGAGTTAAAAGTTTTGAATTTAAGAAGAAGGTTATAGAATAGTGGAAGAAGATGTGAAGCAATAATGATATGACTTGACAAAAGAGTATTATTAAGAAGATATATGTGGGTTTCATTATAAGATAAATTAACAGAAAATGTAATACTAAATACAGTTTTGTTGTTATTATATTTGTCAATATGTTGAATTAAAGTTTGAATAGTTTGACCATGAGAGAGAAGTAGTAAAAAATAATAAAGAAGGAATTTGTTAAAACATGTATAAAAATCATAGGAGATTAAAGATGTAAATAATTTTTCTAAATTGTCTTCTACAGGCTTGATTACTATATGCTTAGCTCTTATAGCTATGCAAGGTATCATAGTCTGCTCTATATGTTGGGTCTAACTGTCATTAACATGGCCTTTTATATAAATAGACTTGTTTATCTGCCTACTTATATTATTCTCTTTATTAACTACAATGGTTGTATTTTTTAATAAGATAGTAGCTGCTTCAATATATGTTGTAGAAAACAAAAAACTTAAAAAGAAGATTGTAAGAAAAGTGAATCAAGGATGAAAACTGGTTGGAAGTTATGGTTAAATTTTTTTAATAAAAATTTCTTAGCTGCTGAATAAGTAGTATTATTGAAGTATTTAACAATTTGTAAATAGGTTGATTTTTGATTTTTGACAACATCAAAGTAGGTAATGATTTGAACAAGAAATTTAGTGTCAATAATGTTTTTGGTTACTAAATTAATTGCCTCCTTCTTGGAAAAAGACTGTATATTGTGATTTTCTATTGCAGTTTGGTAATATAGAAAAATATAATAATAAAAATAGTAGTTATGATGTTTAGAATTTGATTTAACTTTGTTTTGTTTGCAGACAAAGTCTTCAGCTTGATCAGCTAACTTGTTCAAGACTTTGGTAGGAATAGGTTGATTGAATAAGATAGTATATTATTTGTTTTTATGAAATAATATAGTATTAAAAGTAGGATAAATTTATGTTTTATCCTCTTTGGATGAAAATGATAAATGAGATTTGCTTAATATGTTATTAAAGAGTTTAGTACTGTTATGAAATTTTTTATCATTAAGATATTGACATAATTTGTTGTCACAAGTAAGGTAATAAAAATTTGCAACACAAGATGCTTTCTCATGTTGCTCATGAAATAAATTAGGTTTTTGGAATATATAGAATTATGAAAGGTGTTTGGAAAGTTGAAGAATGAAGTGTTTATAGAATTATATTCTGAATGAAGTTTTGACTTTTTTTTTGTCAATAGTAGAAAAAAATTGTTAACTATAAGAAGGATAATAGGTTTCAAACCAAGAATTAAAGTTATCAAGAAAGTTTTTTAGAGAAAGAATGCAGAATCTTTTAAGAAATAGTGTTTTAGAAACATTAAAAAAGAGCTTAATGTTGAATCTAGTATCTGATTGAATGGTAAGGTATTTTTGGTCAAGATTGGTAGTTTTAGTAAAAGATTTAATTTTGAATCTTTTAAGTCTAAGCTTTAAATTTTCAACAAATTTTTGGTAATCGATTGATTGATAATTATTAGATAGAAAAAGATGAAGTTATGCAAGGTTGAGGTAGAGTTGAAGACAGTTATGAGCAGTATATAGATGTATAGTAACTAGTGAGGCAAATATTTCACGATAATTAAGCTTTGTGAAAAGGACAGTTATAAATTTAAGAAGTAGATTTTTAAGAGTGAATTCAAAAAAATTAAAAGAAATAGTAGCACTTTTGTCAATATTAGAATTGCTACTATAAATAAGGTCAGTTAAAAATTCTGGCTGTTGCCTAGCCATAATATGGATAATGTATTAAAATAAAACCTTAAGTACAGGTTGAGTAGAGGTAACAGGCTTAATTTCTTTACCAGAATAAAAATCGTAAAGAAATTTTTTAAAAAAAGTAAAGAGTTAAAGAAAAAATGTAGTTTGTAATTTTTTGCTAGATTGCATTTCTTCAGTAATTGAAAAATTTGCAAACCAGTTATATGTAGAGTTGGATTTTGGTTTAGAAATACTAGTGTAGGTTTGAAAAGAAGATTTGTTAGAAGTACTATCAGATAGGTTAGTATTGTTAGAGTTATTAAGATTTAAGTTAGCATTATCAGAAATATTAGTAATTGGAGGTTAATTAAAGATAAAATTAGTATTGGTAGTTGTAACAAAGAAGAAATCAATAAGATCTGAAGAAGTTAAGATTTGGTGAAAAGAGATAGTAATAGAATTGATAGTTTGAGAAGTTTCATGTAAAATGTTTTGAAAGGTTTAAATAAGATTTTTTTTTGGTTTGAGATAAGCTAGTTTATGTTGAGATAAGGCAGTTATGCAAGTGAGATAGTAGACTTTATTGTTTTTAGTAACATATTTTTTATTAGAGTAGTGATGGTCATTTCTTTTGGTAAGATGGCCAGTTAGAAAAATTTCAATCAGAAAAATAAACAACAATATCAAAAATATTAAATATATTTATTAAATAAAGATATAATATAAACATACTTCTTATAAAGTACAACAAATTTTTTTTTGCAAAATAATCTTTTAATTATTATTAACTTTGCTATACTAATTTTATATTTGAGACAAAGTTTTATAACATTTACAAATTTTAACTACCTATTTAAATACTTAATAAATATAAAAAATATTTATATATTTTTGAAATTACTAATTTTTATTTTTTATTTAAAATTATTGTTTTAAAAATAACCTTATAAGACATAGTAATTACTATGTCCTATAAGGCTATTTTCAAACAAAGACTTTATTTACAAGTATACTGTTTTGAAAGATTGTTCTGTAAAAGTAAAATTGAATATAATGTTATCTAGTTTAGCCAATGTTTTGCTTTAAATGCTGCTGAATGTTACTAAATATTGATAGATGATGGCCAAAACTTAATGACATGTTTCTTTGATTTTTCTTTATTATATTTCTAATTTTTGTTCAAACATTATTAGAATAATATATTCAAATATGAAATTTGATTATCTTTAAAAAAAGAAGAACCTAACCAATACCCAAACATTGTTGAAGCAATATTTTCAAATAATCTATATATAATATCAACTATAAAAAAATCTGGAAACTTTGATTGACTTAAGTTCAAATTAGATACTTCAATTATTAACATTTAAAAAGTAGATAAATTCAAATTAATTTATTATTTAAAATAAGAATCTGATATTTTTTATGTCTTTTTTTTTAGATTTCTATACTTTAATTCTTGCAAAAAACTATTATATAGTCAAACCTCTTTATAATTACCTCTGTATAAGCATAAATTTTTTATAAGTAACATATTTTTAAAAACTAATTATGATTAAGTATAATAAATTTAACCTTTTTTTTTTAATATTAATAATAAGACCATGTCTCTATCTTTATTGAATATTTAATTGAGATTTTGCATAAAGTACAATTCTGCTTTTAAAATATTATAAAAAGAATAGAAGCTTAAACTAATTTATTTGCAATTTAAACCAACTGGAATGGCCAAGACTCATCTAGATTTAAGTGTTAGTAATTATATATAGAGAATTAGTTTGATATTTAATCTATTAAATATACCAGGAGTTTATTTTTGAACTAATAGAATTGAGTGAAGAAGAATATAATAAAAGTAAGGCAATATTTGGAAGTGTGTTATATTCAGGAGTTTAAGCTATAGAACTTGAAATACAGTATGGAATCCAGATTTTATGATAGATTTGTTGATTAAAATGAAGTAAGAACTTGATAACAAGTGTTGTAACTACTTTTTTAGATGATATAGTTTCAATAATATCAATAAGTTCATTTGGTATTAGGCCTGTTAGAGTTGATAAGATTAAGAGTAAATCTGATATACTGTAAATAGTCATACTACTCAACAGCTTGATTTAATTGTGTAAATTGATTATAGTATTTGAAGTAATATCAAGTATTTTAGTGTTTAAAGTATATTGTAATGAGATATTTATAAGGCTATATAACAGTTGATTAAATGAACAGATGGTTTAGTAAAGATAAACACTGATTTAATGACATTGGTGACAGATAGATAAGTATGAGTAATATCATTTATGTAAAATGTATGGAGTAGGAAGATCATCTAGCAGGATTTTGATTCTAAAGGATTTGAGAGTAGAGGACTGAAAGCTGTATGAGAAGTTTGAGATTTTTTGATTGTTGTTAATATATAGCCAGGTAGCTTGCCAATTAACTTGGTTAAGAATTTTGTTCTATTTTTGAAAATGGTTTTGTGTGATCTATAATGCATAAATATGTACATGACATATTATATAGATACTGTAACAAATAGGTAATTCTAAAGGAAAGTTTTCAAAGTTTAAAGTATATGCAGGATTGTAAATATTATAGAATATAAAAGTAAGATATGAAAAATTGTAATAGCTGCATGCAAAATTGGTGTACTGATTGTCTTAATAAGCAGTAACTTTGTGATAAATAATATGATTATTATTGTTAACTTGAACCTATCCAATGCCCATTGAGCTTTGTTTGGTTCTAATATTAGTTACTGATCCATCTGTATAAAAAGTGAATTCCTTATAAGATAAATTATTTTAGAAAATTTCTTCAAATTTGTTTGAACAATCATTGGGTTTAAAAATTTTTGTGATAGTTAAATTTAATATATTAATAGCAGGATAGTTATAAAAAATTTGTAAAGGATGTTTAATTGCTGTTGAATAGATAAAATCCAAGCAGTTAGCATTGAATTTGAGTTTAGAAGTTTTTCTTTCTAAAAAGCTAGTACAAATAGTTGCTAAAATATTAATTGTGCATGTTGGTTAATTCTGTTTGAGTTAAAATAGCATCTAGTACATAGTATGCAGTTCAATTCTGAAAGAGGATAGTAGTAATTGTATTCTAAATTAATATTAATATTCTAATGTAATATAAAGAACTTATTTGTGTTTGGAAGGTGTTTGTGAATTTTGTCAATAATAATCTCATTATTATTATTATTATAGGTAAGTAGCCAATGTTTAAGTTTTTTCTTGATTGATAAAATGTTATATGCAAAGGCATTAACTCTAAGAGGTTGGAAGTAAGAAAGGATTAAGTGATGTGTTCTATCAGATAGAATTGTATCTTTCGATAGGTGAACTAAGAAGGTTGCCTTCCTTTTGTTAGATAATGAAGTATTGGTAAAAGGTGGTGCTATTGAAGTAGTGTGCTGTTGTCTGTAGTACATAGTTGTTCTAGATAGAGTATATTATTTTTGTGAAGTTGTTTTTTAAAAATATAGTATTTGGGATGCTGACTGAGTATTGATTCTAATAATTGGTAGCTATTATGAACAGTATTAGGCCACAACATATTAGAGTTTGCTAGAATTGAAATGCTAAGATGTTGTAAGAGTTGTATGATTTTAAAGTTAAGTGTAAGATTGTTAGGTTTATCTATAAGTAGTTAACTATGCTAAAAAATATTAGTAGCAGACCAGAGGTTGTTTTGAAGTTGCTGCAATCTAATTTTAGTAGAAATGTCAAGAATCTCTAAGTTGTTAATTCTTTGTTAAAAGCAAGATATATAATGTAGTTGTTGGATATTCTAAATATTATATATATTATATATATAATAGTTTAGCATAATGATATTAGAGCTAGTATAAGAGAGTTTAGCTTTGTGTTTAATTATAGTAAGATATTTGAATAAGAGTTTATCATAGATGAAGTGTTTAAAAATAATATTGTATAGTTTGTATTTGATAAAAAAAATAATTATAGTATTAATAATATATATGGCTTGTTTATCTGTGATTTTTTTGGTACCTATAATATTGATAAGTTGGATTGTTTAATTATAAATTTGTTGTCTTTGTTTTGTGTATAAATTATTAAGAAAACAATATCTTAAAAATTTAAATGGTTGGTTAGCAGAGATTGGTATAAGTAAGAAGCTAAAAAAATGAATAGGAATAATAGATGATGTGTTTAAGATAAGAATTAATTTAGTTGGATTAATTTAAATATCAGCTATATAGTAAAAGAGATAGCTGTAGCAATAATTAATTGTAATTTTTCTTTGGATTTGATTATCTAATATGTATCATCTATATATGCTAATACAGATACAGATATTTGAAGTTGTTAAGACTTTGGTTAAAGCTAAATAGTATTTTACCTTGTAGCCAAAGTGTATCCTAAGAAGTCTAAAGCTATTTTAGTATAAGAGAATTATAGTAAATCTTCAGAATAGTGGGATAATAGTTTTTTCTTGATTAATACTATTTTTACATTTTAGAAATTAGTGAGGTCTAAATTTGTAATAACTCTATTGTTTCAATTAGTAAGCAAGTTAGTGAGAATATTAATAAGATTAAATGATATTGGTAAACATACTGTTAACCTACATAAACAACCATAACTCTTGAACCACTAGACAGAATTTGATTAAACTACTACCATTCGAATCAGCTTACTAAGATGGTTCTAATAAGGTATAGATTATTCATTTCCGATTATAGGATCACAAAATCGAATCCAATAATCAAATTAATAAGAAAGCTGCAATCTGATTGGTTGATGATAACTGCGTGAAATATCATACATATAACATATATAACATTTATGTATTTTGAAACATCTATATTTTATATTATATTTAGTTTATATATATTATTTAGTTTATTTCTTTTATTTATTTTATATAT
>CAJVQA010006989.1:0-14274 GCA_910591915.1 Cetraspora pellucida | reverse complement strand
TTCTATGTAATTTTATAGTTTCTAGAATCTTAATAAAGTACTAGCGTAACTGCCAAAGGTTAAAAAAAAAAAAAAAATTAGATTAGAATATCTGTAATAGCAGTTACATTAGCATAACTGACAGATTATGAGGTATCTGTGTAACTTGTTATACAGAAAAATGCAAACTGACAAATTAGATAGTGCAAACACTAGATAAGTCTTTGTAGCTATATAAATTCATTGAAATTAGATAACAAGAAGTCTATTTAGGAAGACCTAAGTAGAAAGATAGTTAGATCTTTAATAGCTCTATTGTAAAGACTAGCTTGAAAAAACAGATACCAAGGTCATAGTATCTGGTCATAGTAACCAGATAGGCAAGAACCTTCAGGTTAGAAGTTTCAGAAATACTACCAATCTGACTACTGAAATGAACTGAATGAAAGAATATTAAGCTAATCTGACATATTAATTAATTAGTTATAGTTCTATACAGACTATTTAGATTAAAAATTTGATAAAAAGGCAGATTAAAAGGCAAAGATATATTAAAGTACCAGGATTATGCTATAAAGTAGATGCTAAGGTCTGTGTAAACTCTATAAGAACATAGCAATTAAATAATATAACTCTAACTGCAAGTATTAGTTCTGTCATAATAATATCTAGATCAGCTGTAAAAATAAATACAAAAGGTTTTAGAGGATCTACTTCAAAGATAAATTAGTCTTAAGGTTAAAACAATAATCTAGATATCTGAGCATAACTTAGTGAGTTAATACAAGTTACAGATTTAAAAGGTTTAAAGTAAAACATTCAAGCAGAAATGTTAGATATGACAATTGGTAGAAAACTTTCAGACAAACTTTTTAAATAGGTAATATAAAAAAGTTATATATATAGCCAATTGTACTCTTTTCTGTAGTAGTTTATAAAATTATATTATCAATAAGTTATTAATAAAAGTCAAAAGACCAAAAGGTTATCTTAATACCAAAAAAATAAAAAAAATAAAAAAAATTACAAATTGTTTTTTAAAAATTAAAGTTCTTGTTTTTAGAAATTAATAATTTTATTTAAGTTCTTTTGAACATAGATGTTTTTAAGAATGTTTATATATAAAAGGTTATAACTAGTTATATATATACTTTTGGTGCCTAATTTAAGTAGTTTATCTATATATTACTATATAAATTCTATACTAAATATCATATCTGTAAACCAATTACAGGTCTTATTTATTTAAATCTTTTGCATATGCAATCCTAATTTGTATCATAGTAATAACTTTAGAGTTACATTTATTCAAAATACTTGATGCAATTAAAACTCTTAGGACTACTTTATCTTTAACAAAAAACTTACTAAAACCTTTTATATCTTATATATAGCTAATCTAGTTTTATACAATATACTATAGTTTTCTAATACTTGTAGTTATAAAAGTTATCTGTTTAACTACTATATTTATTCTTGTAAAATTTACTAGAACTCTAGTACTTATTATTTTAATATTTTTTTTATAATTTTTTACTAATTACTATTTAGAACTAATAAGACTTCTTTAATTTCTAATCCAAATAGCTAAATATGATATATATAATATTATTTTCCTATAATAATTCTAACAATCTTGTTGATTATATGCTTTTTTGCATATCTTATTATTTAATTTATCTGTCTATTCTTTTAAGAATGCTTTATGATCTTTTATTACTCTAACTATATTATCAAAAGTTTATATTATATTTTTATTTAGAAATTTTTAAATAGATTTTTGACTTTTTGGTTTCTTAGTTTATTGTATCTGGTAGTCTTATTATAGATTTGTACTGAAGCCTTATATAATACTGGTTATTAATATTTCTCTTTATATATATAATATTATACTTTATATCAATGCTTTAAGCTTTCATTCAAGATGGTATAATTTAAAGTTACAGATATGTCAATTTAACTAATTATCAAAAGACAGTTTGTCATAATACAGATATAATTTTCAAATTTTATTGTAAATAGGATTTGAATATTAGACTTGTTATTTAGAGAATAATAACCTAACTACTATACTATAATTTCTATCTTCTAAATTATAATTTTTATTATTATAACTTTTATAATTTATTTATAAAAATTAAAACTTATATTAAAAAAGTATAATGACCTAGTAAAGTAATTAGGTTGTTAACCTTCTAAGTAGTAGATTGGGTATTCAAATCCTATTGATAGTAAAAATTTAAATAATTACTTATATAATATTCATATTATAGCAACTGTTAGTAAAGATTAAATTAGGATATCTGTAATGGTAGTTGTACTAATATAACTGACAAGTCATAGGACATCTGTATAACTTATTATACAGAAGAATACAAACTGACAAATTAGGCAATACAAATACTAGATAAGCTCTTGTAACTGTATAAATCTATTAAAATTAAGTAACAAAAAATCTATTTAAAAAGACCTAACTAAAGAAATAGCCAGATCTTTGATAACCTTACTATTAAGACTAGTTTGAGAAAACAGATACCAAGATTATAGTACCTAGTTATAATAGCCAAATGTGTAAGAATCTCTAGGTTAGGAGTCTCAGAGGTACTACCAACTAGGCTACTAGAATGAACTGAAAAAAAAAAATATTGGACTGACTTGATATATTAATAAATTGATTATAGTTCTATATAGGCTATCTGAATTAAGAGTTTGATAAAAAGACAGATGAAAAGATAAGAATATACTAAAGTACTAAGGTTATGCTATAAAATAAATACTGAGATCTGTATAAATTCTATAAGAGCACAGTAATTAAATGATATAACTCTGACTACAAATGTTGGTTTTGTTATAATAATATATAGATCAGCTATAAAAATAGGTACAGAAGGCTTTAAGGATTTACCTTGAGAATAAATTAGTTCTAAAGTTAAGACAATGATCTGAATATCTGAGTATGATCTAGTGAGTTAACACAGATTATAGGTTTAAAGGATTTAAAGTAGAACATTCAAGCAGAAGTATTAGATACAGCAATTAGTAAGAAACCTTTAGGTGAACTTCTTAAATAGATAATATAGAAAAGTTATATATATAGCCAATTATATGCTCTCCTGTAGTAGTTTATAGAATTATATTACCAATAAGTTGTTAATAAAAGTCAAAAGACTAAAGAGGTCACCTTAATACAAAAAAAAAAAAAGAAACATATTAAAAATAAAAATTTTCATATAAACAAAAATATATAAAATTTAAAAAAAATTTTCAATAAAAATTTTAAAACAAAAACTTTAAACTTTTATTATACAAAAATTTTTTAATAATTTTTAAAATTTTAATAAAGTTAAAATATATCTTAAACCTATATTTTTTAAATAGAAAATATATATAACTAAAATTAATATTTAAATTTTTTTAAAGAATTTTAATTTTTTAAAAATTTAGCAGTCAAGAGATAACAATACAAAATTAATTGATTGGATGAACTTATTCAATAGATTCAATTCAGGATCTGATGCAAGGTTTTACAAAATGTATTGTATTTTCATTATGTTTTCATGTAATTTAAGGACCAAGCCCAAGACTGTCCTTTTAGACCTTAAGATCGGATTCGCAATTTAACATCCCCTAGCTAATTTTACCGAAACTTAAATCGAGATCGGAATCTGTTCTCATAAATTCTGGAACAACTGATAGAAATTAATCGGCCGAATTAGATAAATTTTTGAATTCGTTGTTATAGGATTATTGTAATGCCGAAAATCCGAATTCGGCCAATCAAATTTTTATCAGTTGTTCCAGAACAGCTGTAAATTCAAGTTAATCCGGTTTTAATCGTAAACCGGTTTCAGTATAAAACCGGCTTCACTATAAAACCGGGTTGAATGTTTCTAACAGGTTCCGACCTTAAAATTATCGTAACGGTAAGGACAAAAATGCTTGACCAGTTTGGCCCTGAATTAAGCACGGTTTTTGGGGGTACGATAATATTTCACCAATTTTGAAAATACTGTTCGAACCCTTCGCATTCGACCGTCTCATGTGGCGAATCTGTGGCGAATGCGAACGATAGGACAAAAAGTCGTTTAAGTTATATGTAGTGGATAGGACATATAGTAGATATAGGTCATATGAGTGAATGTATGGCAAAGCTATATTATAAGTAATTTCTTCAGCTTGCCCCAAAATTTGTGAAAACAGTTGTAACAATGGTTCTCTATGAGAACCCGAGGAATTAATTATTTTGAATGTGTAAAATTCACTTTATTAGTTATGACAGGGCACTTGTATTTGTAAGATCAAATATTTACACAATTGTGCAAACTTAGATTGATGAGCGAGTCTGATTTATAACTTATTCCGACTTGGTAACTTATTGATTCGATCAACTATCCCAGAATCTATGAAAAACCCAACCCGAAACTATTAAAAATCATATCCGAAATTTATCTAATAGTCCCAATGTAATGCGGTTATAGTTACTTATCTTGTATACTAACCAAAACTTTGTCAATACCACTCGTCAAATCTAACACATCTCTTTCGACTCGAATCCTATCGTTTGTTACATGAATTCAGTTTTGGAGAAACGACTGACTCGCCGTATTAAGTGTTTTCAATATAAGCAAAGCCCAATGTCAAGAATCAATAAAATCAGTACAAATTTACAACTAGTAATTATAAAAATGATTTAATTATCTACTTTTGTTGTGCAATTGCACACTTTTAAATACTATAATACAAGAATCCCTTTTTTTTCTTTAAGAAAAAAAAAGGAAATGTACAAATTCTATTATCCGATTACCACATAAACCTCCATCTCAGAAAAAAAAGTACACAAAAATAACCAAATTAATTTTATGATCTTACAGCTATATGCAGACCCCCTTGTTTTTTTTGAAGAAAATTAAATTCGAACCTGGTTATAAATTTGTCTTTGAGCTTATAATAAAAGACTGATTCAGAACCGTTTTCTTATTATAAATTCGGACAGAAAGCTTGAACCATTAAGTCTCTAGGTAGTCTTGGGATTGGACTGAGAAAGACTAGATTGAGACCGACCAAACAGGGCTAGATCGGAATGCTAGTATCCTCAGGTGGAGCTTCACCTCCATCAGATGGCAATGGTGAAAGTACAGATGCTACCCCGCTGCTAACTCTTCTAGAAATGTCCGGAGTTGCAGCCGTAACACCACCCGTCCCGCTACTATCACTATTCCTAAGTATACCACTATGTTCACTTGATTCTAATGCAACGCTTTGTTCAGTGGTTTCATCACCACCACTACTACCAATTATTCCATATTGTTGTGAATAACCACTTCCACCAGATTGATCAACCAATCCGGAACCATAATTGGTATTTCCTGAAGAATTCACACAAACCATTGGGAAAGCACCAGCCTTTCCGGTAGTTCTATTTATACCTACAGCCCATCCATCATCAAACTTTTGAACAATATCGATAACATCATTAGGAGATATAGACAATTCATCAGCTAAAGTTGCCTCATATTTATGTACCACAGCTACACGTTCATGTTCACTTTCGGTACCAGTAGGATCATTACTGAAAGGTATAATGAGAGAAGTTCTTTCTGGTATAGATCTTGGACCTGAACCATTATTTGAAACAGTTTGTTGTTGTCTACCACCAGTTTCACTTCCACCACCAACAGTAGTACCTGGTGAGACTACATCAGAATATCTAAGATTTTCAGAACCTGCGTCAAAATCACCACCACCAGGTGGTCTAGAATAGAAAGCGGAAGTGTAAGTTGGAACACCCTTAGTCGTAAAACCAGTCTCACCACCACCATCACCTGAATCAGGACCACCCATTGCATTAGTTTTTCTACGGAGTTTGCTTCTTTTAATAAAACAGCAAAATATTATACTAAATAATAAAAAGGAGCCAAATATTGAAGCAAATATGGCTATTAACATTGTAAGAGTCATTGAAGATGGATTAGTTGAATCAGACGGAAAACTTGGTGAAGAAGTTGGAGATGTTGCTACGGTATGTGATGGATTTATGATATTACATTGTGATAAGGCAGATGATGATTGAAGACAACAAGTATTTTGATTTTTACAATATTGACAAAATGAATTGATATCTTGACCGAAACCTATTTATATATAAAAGAAAATTATGATTAATATTATTAACATAAAAATTTCTATCTATCTAGAATATTTATTTATGTAATTAGTTAATTAATTATCAAAAACATGAATTTTTTATAATAAATTTGTTTTGTTAATTCGTTATGATAAAACCCAACGTTTCAATATATCGAATATGATTTACTGATATGACATCAGTTAAATTATCATTATCATCGTTATTATCATTATCATCATTATCATTATTATCATCATTATCATTATCATTATTATCATCATTATCATCATTATCATCATCAGACGCTTCTTTTTTAATCACTCTCTTTCACCCATATTTTACACTTAAAACGCGAGTTTTTTTTTCAAAAAAATAAAAGAATACATACCACAATTCGGTTCATTTAAATCACCAGAAATACAAGTTTCATTATTAGAATCGACATTAGAGTCATTACTACACCATTTTATTAAATTTACCAAAGATTGAAGACCCGTATTATTAGGAGAAGGACAAATAGTTTGATCATAAGCAATAGTTAAAACCGAAGATACATGAGAAGCACAGGTAGAATTACATAAATTTCTAGGTATCGCAGCATTTAAACTACTACATTGTCTAGATAAAGAATATTCTACCATTTCGGCACAAATAATTGTATAAGTGTACCTAGCATACATTGTTGTGCTTGTGAAATTTGAACAACTTAAAGATTGTTTGTATCTCCATGAAGCATATTGATCATTTACATAAGATTGTAAAAGAGAATCAAATTGAGAAACATTGGAAGCACCTGCTAACCAAGAAAATGGTTGACCAGTTATATCAGAAGCAGTCATTATTTCTGATGATATAGAATAGTTTGCAAATGCAGGACAAGTGGTAGATTTATCCAGAGATAGACAAGGAGGCATCAATACACCTTGAGAGAAAGTTTGTGGTAATAAAGATATTGTGAATAAAATAATGAACATGATAAACATGGAAAAAGAAACATGAGAATGTGAAGATGGTAATAAAAACCGAAAAGATAATGAATAGAATGAAATTAAAAGGAAGCATGGCATTATTAACGTCCTTATTTTTGCGAAGGAATTCATTTGTGAATGAGATAGAAAACGCGTATGTTAATTATATATTTAAAAATTATGGATTGACAACGAGGATACCAAAAGTGGATTATCAAATAGAATAGTAATCACGATCGTTCGATAGAATAATAGAAAGTGGATTATGATTCAACGAGGATTAAAAATGAGAAAAAGATAAATTATACGCCACAAATGAAAATTAAATTATGTAACAAAAAAAATTTGGTAATAAACATAAAATTAAGAGAGAAAAAAAAAGTGAAGCGACAAAGTTCAGAATGATTATTTTAGAATTTTGAACAAAAAGGTCTTTGAAATAAAAATAAAAAGGGGAAGAAAACGAAATAAAGTTACTCTGGTAGTGTTTGAGCACGTTACAATACTTAAACCAATATTGCTAATAGAAAATGTTTTTTACCATAATAGGAATAGCATTTTTTTCATTATTGCATTAAAAATCAGAAGGAGACCAAACGAGAGCATAAAAATAAAATATTAAAATGCTCAAGGCTGATGAGGGTTATTAGCCTAACAGGACAAGAAAAAATGCGGAGATTTAGTTAATAAAAGAAAACAGGGATAAAAAAAACAAAAGAGGTATCAGATAAGTAAATGGAAATAGAAAAAGCAACGGCAACAGGAAAGTTTTTTTTCAATTCATTCATATCAGCATATATAATCATCAGTTACTGTAAAATAAAAGTATTACACGCATAAAAAAACTGGTATATCAAATAACAAATACAAAAAAAAAAAAAAAAATACAAATGTGAAGTAAATGTACTTGAGGTGATACAGAAGTTTAAATGATCGATACAAGTGCATAAATCATTATTTAAAATAGGTAACACGTAAATGGTTATTACAAATTTCTAGAACATTTATATGGTTTGTGATCTTGAGATTAAGATTTAAAGTTTTTTAAATAATTCAAGTGGCCGTGTGATCGAGGCTTGGTCGCATCATATAAACTTTTTTGATTATTTAAATAATCAATTCATGTTAATTTATTAAAGACCAATCGAAAAACTTTTACCTCGCGGTAATTTATGTCAAGGTATTGAATGATCCACATATTCACTGCACCAGTAACAAAAAGAAAGAGTAAAAATAAACAGATTTTTGATTTGTATTACCAGAAATCGTAAATATTTGTTGCCCTAAAGCTTTCCAATCAAATGATTATCCTCTTCAAATAGTGACACATTATTATAATAAGAAACTTTTCAAGTTTTTAACGACGTACTCGCCTCGAAGGCTTTGAAACATATTCAGGATAGGTTGTAGAGATAGTTGTAGGGGCTTGGGGTTTATAATTTGATCAAGGCCCCAGAAAATTATGAACATTATTTATAAGATTAATTTTTTCGGAGGATATTAACCAGTTTATACTGCATGTCGGATCATTACTGTTTCTAGGAATCCGGGAGGCAAAGTTATAGTGGCTCATCGTTTAAGGCTTGGTTATCGTTATTTAAGTAAGTACGTACGTAGGTACCTTAGCCATTCACATGACATTTGATCTTGTAAATAATCAACATAACGATAAACGATAATTAATGATCAAAATACACCAATTGGACTATATAATATCAATTATTATTCAAAATTTGATACGATTGAAGTAAGATCATTATTTGTAGTAATTACAATAATTACAATAATTACAATAATTACAATAATAAACATGATCTATTTATAAATTTATTTATAAGTATTTAACATTATTCATTTAAAATTTTTAGATCGAATCACCGTGATAATCTTTCTATAATCTTTATAACCTCAACTAAACGAATGCTGAAGATTTTTATTATGCAAAATTGATAATCGACGATCAAATATGTAAATTACTTGTTCTGGCTACAGAAACAATCTATAGGTTTTTTTTTGTTTTTACAATTATTATTTATGATAATCATATGCTTATATATCGATATACAGTCAACCTCCTTAAGTGTACGCCCTTAGAACTAAAAGGTAAATGTGCACTTAGAGGGAGTGTACATTGTAGAATTACGGAATTAGTGAAATTTCTAACTTTAGTAATCTACAAGAACCACACAGTTTAATGAACCAATTTTTAGATTAGTCACGTGGAGCTCTTATGTAAAGCAAAATATTATGCACGTGTGGAGAGCAAAGGGTGTTCACTAATACTAAGACTCAAGTTTGGAATTAAGTTAGTGTGTGCATTTTTAAGGAGAGTGCGCTTAGGAAGGTTTGGCTCTAATAACCTTGCCTTGCATCCTTGCATCCTTACCTTGCATCCTTGCCTTGCATTATGCTAGAAGAGCTCGTCAGTAGACTTTATACAAATTCGGATTCTTTCTTTTATTGAAATTCTAATGCTAAATCATATCTTTATCGTACGTACGTAGGTAAATACATAAGTTCCCCGCATTTAGCACATGGTGTCCAAAATCTCGTATACACTATATATACAGTATATATAGTATACAATATATAGATAGTGTATATATATAAGATATATACAATATGCAGTAGTATACAAATATACTGTATATATGTTATAATATATATACATATATATTATGTACGTATATTATACATCTTTATGTAATAAAGCAGATGTAGCATGTATGTGCGCTTAAACATATTTGATGTAGGGATTTATCGTCATTTATCGTTATCATGACTTTTTTGATATCGGAATTGACCGGTTCAGAATGGTTCATACATATGTAATACCAGATGATGTTTTTTTAAGGTTTAGAAAGTAGCACAGACTGCCGATCCTTATATCATTATTCATTAGAGGTTTACGCCAAACATTAACAAAACAATTCTGAATTAGCAATGGTTCTACTTTCTGAGCATTGATGTCGAATGCAGATTATAAACAATTCTTTTATGCAATAAATGTCTCTACGTAGAATATTTAGCATCATACATACTTGTTATTGCACTACGTACTCAATATTAGGTAATATTGAAAACTATCTATATAATTAGTATTATTTTGTATCGGTATCATACATACGTAGTAATTATATTCATTCTCTACCCCTGCTTAGAAATTATAAACTAAAACCTAGCATTTAATTAAATTAATTGAGAGAGACGCACACACTCTTATGAATCTTATTATGACACAAATCAATAATTTTTATTTCCTTTTTTGTTGTTTTACTTGAAACTACAAGTCTCAAAATTATTTTTTCTCACCACATACATGTTTAATCTCTTGCATATTTTTTTGGTCATATTTGTTATACAGGCTCGGTGAAGGTGCGTAATATCGATATAAACTCAGAGATTATCATGTTTTGGTTTCAATGCATCTTAGTAAACCATTATCGCATTACATGTATCATTATATGTTTGATTATAAATGAATATAATTGACAACCTCTTTTTACTAAATGTGAGCAGCATAAAAGGATCATACGACAAAATGATCATGCGACATAGTACGTTAATCTGGAAAAACCTTTCGTTTCATATAAGGAAATGTGCGCTCATTGTATTCAAGAAATATACTTGATTTTGTGACGGAAAATTCAAGTACGTATTTACCAATAATTTTATACCATTTATATATACGTACGTATGATATCATCGCAAATTGCTTAACGTTAAACTTTAATTGGCATTTAAAAAAAGGAATTATTAAGACATCAAATATGCTTCTTTTTTTTTTTCTAATCTTTTATAAGTTTCTATAGTTAAGTCATATAATTTCGATTTATCGTTATTAAAAGCTAATATATCTATAATAAGTAGTACTAATGGGTCTGAATTTAATGGTTTATTTTTTTATCGACTTATCGTTATCGTTATTTGAAGTTAGGCTTTATGACAACGTTGAGCTGAGCCTTCACAAGCCAATAGAACCATGGCTTACAACTTAGAGCTGCTGCTTGTTGCTTGAGCCACAGTTTATCTTAACCTCGGGAATTTATAACTTATCGGACTTAATTCGTGTGAAAAATTCACTACCCAATAAGGCAGGTCAACCCAAACCCAAAAAGTACTTTGAGCCTAAGGAAAAAGAATGGCCCGGAATGACGGGACTAGCTTCATTTTAAGTGCCACGAATTTATCATAAGTTTCATGCTTCGCAAATCTCTATTTCTACTTACCCATCCTTGAATTGTTATGTCCGGAACACATCGGTTAATTATGTAAATCAAAGCTATATGCGGTATCATATAAATTAATTATTAATTGTATGATCGTGATAGTAGTTCAATCCAAAAAAATTCTGCATTTAATTGAAAAAATAAATTTTTGTTGACAGCTAATATTTTATAAATATGTTTAAGTGTGGTTTCATGACAAAACATCTGAAAAAATTAATACAATTCGTTCTCTGAATATATATCCTATTTCGATTATTATGTTCACAGTTTTGATTACATAGTTGACTGACTACGTACCTCAGGATTATATGTCTGACGTTTATATTTTTATTTGTGCTACCTTTGTTCAATGCACATTTTCTGTAATCAGAAGTTGATTTGGATTGTTAAGTTATTTTTGTTTTTTTGTGATACTTTGACTAAATGTAAATTTTTATGCACACTGGATAATTAATGCGAATAAACAGTAAATATTCATAAACTTGATTATGAATGTTCTTCATATTTACAGACTACATTATTAAACATATATATAATTTATATAAAAAATAAACATTTATATACATGTGCTTTGACGTTTTAACGCGAATAAAATAAATTTTATTGTAAATATTCATAAAGTCGATTATATTATTTTAAATGATTAGATTAATAATAAATGTTCTTTATATTCACATGTTAATTTAATGCGATGAAATATAATTAAATAACAAATACTCATAAATTATTTAAATTGATAAAGGTTCTTTATACTGAATTTGTTCAATTCAAATCATATAAATGATTTATACTCGCGTACTACATTAATGCGAATAAAATAAAACCAAATAGTAAATGTTCATGAAATCAAATAACATTTCAAATACTTTGATTAATAAATGTTATTTACATTATCACACAATTATTCGTAAATATTTATGGGTTTAACTAACTTATTTTGAATGTTTTTTGATTAATAAATGTTCTTTAAGGGTTGGCCTGCTTTATAGTCAATGTTGGTTAGAGGTCGACGGAGTGGCTGTCGGAGAATTTTCACCAAAACCATTAGCGTTAGATATATACTGCATTTCATAAACTCAACATCTTATTTTAAGTACTTAGATTAATAAATGTTCTTTATCTTACAAATTTAAAATTAAATTAGATAGTGAATCTTTATAGACTTTAATAGCTTATTTTGAATACTTAAACTAATAAATGTTCTTTGTATAAACTAAAATGAAATTTGAAGTATGTAAAAAAAATCAAAATAGATAATGCTATAAATATGTGCATACGTACAATCTTTATGTTAGAGTGTTTGGTATTTCAGATCTAGTCAAATTGAAGCCCAAATCCGGTTCAATATTTTAGTAAATCTAATACAAGTATACTTGCTGATAAATCCAAACCTCCCCAAAAACAAATTGCTTTCATAAAATTAATTAACAAATCAATTTTTAATATTTTGTAAATTAGGGATTGGAGTCGTCTAAAATTTTTCTTAATCGTTTAACCATTTAATTTGGCCGGCATTAAAATAATTTCGTCTCATGACTAACATAATTCTGCCCGGAACTATGGAGCAATTTTTAACAGGTTAAACGATTCCAATTCCTATTGTGAATATATCATATAACTATAAAAAAATCAGTGTTGGATTGACCAGACCAATTCGATCATTTGACCAAACCAATAACCAGTTCAGTCAAGTATCTTTAACATTGGTTAAGTTAGTTAAATAGTTTATAATTAAATTTGCTTAATTGATTTGATTTGTTTATTTTGTTTATATTATTAAATTATTTAATCAATTTGATCAGATTAGTTTGATCAAAAACCTTTTGATTAATAACTAGCAAATTTATAGTTAACTAATTTTTTTTCTTTAAACAGTTTTGCTTTATTGATTTAAATTATATAATATTTTTATATTAAAAAGCAGAAACATATGAGCTAGGTGCTAAAAGAAGGGCCGAAAATGACAAAAAAAAAAGATCTTCGAAAAATTAATTTTTATATATATTATAAATCTTATAAGAAATCATAAGAAAATGCAAACTTTGAAGAGCTATATTGCATAACTTTATTAATACAACTACTTTTATATCTTAAGTAAAAAATGATCCTAATTTAATTCTAAATTGATTTATATAAAAAAAAAACTCTTTTTAAAAAATTATCATTTTCAGCCTTTTTTCTAGCACCTAGCCCATATGTTGATTATTTATAATAAAATTTATTTAATTATAATAATCTAAATATAATTTATTGTAATAAACTATTTATTTAATTTTTAAATTTTAAACTACATTAAATTTTAATTTCAAATTTAAAAATTATAGTTGTTAACCTTATTAAAATTTTGTTTTATAATAAAATATGACTAATCTGATAATGTTTTTTTTATAAAAAAAAATTTAAAAGATAAAATAAATCAAAAATTTATATATGTAAATAAATAAATAAAAAAGCTAATTTATAAAAAAATCTAAAAACTAAATTATAATAATAAATAAAATTATTACTAAAAATAGTAATTCTAGTATAGTAGTTAAGTTGTTATTCTTTAATTAGTAGATCCAAAGTTCAAATTTTACTAGTAACAAAATTTTAAAAAATTAATTCTATTTTAGCAACTTATTTGTAATTTGAAGTTTGTAATTTTGTAATTTTAGTTATATTATGATTAACTTTAAAAGTATATAAATAACTTAGAAAGTATATATTAAAATAAAAAACTTACTTAAAAAATCTTAAATAAAGAAATAGTACAACTTTTAATAATATTATTTATAAAAATCTTGATTTAAAAAAAAAACCTAAAAACCTTTAAATAAAAAAGTTTATTAATCTAGTTACTAATTATTTTCAACATAAAATCATATTATTTTTTTTTTTTTGGTATTAAGGTAACCTTTTTGGTCTTTTAACTTTTATTAATCACTTATCGGTATTGTGGTTCAATGAACCACTACAGGAGAGCATACAA
>CAJVQA010006988.1:0-14278 GCA_910591915.1 Cetraspora pellucida | reverse complement strand
AATTTTATTAATTAATTCTATTTCTATTCTCTAAGTAAATTTGTTCTATATATAAAAAATATATATATAATATTGAAACTGAACATGTTCATGAACTTTAAACTAAACCTAAACTGAACCAAATTTTAAGTTCAGTTTTAATTTAGGTTCATAAATTTTAAGTTCAGTTCAGGTTCATGTTCAATAATCTGCAAAATTTGAAGTTCTGTTCAGGTTCAATGAACTTGGTTCATGAACCTAAATTGAACTAAACTGAACCTAGAAACACTATATGATATAGCTTCATAAATTTATACAATTTAATCAAATATCTTCTCTTATCAAACCTATAAACTAGAGGTCTCTACTTATTCTAGCTAAGAATAGATTGAGAATAAATTAGCCCTAACCCAACCTCTACTCCCTTAGTTTAATGTATCAATTTGTACTAATGTACTTAATTATATATTACTAAAATAAAGGACTAGAGAAAAGACCTCTCTTATAAAAAAAAAAAAAAAAAAAAAAAAACAAAAATATAAAAAACTGCAATATAAACTGTTCTTGGTACATTAATAAAAAAATATTAAGAAAACAATTTTACTTATATACTTACTTTTACTCTAAATATAAGCTAACCTAATTCTAATTATAATTAAACCTTTAAAATCACATTGGTATAGACTTTAGCAATCTTTCAAATAAGGAATTTGTTCTTTATAAAGGTGTTCATAATAACACAATGAAATACAATACTGGGTATTCTGTTACTGCTACTTTGTGCAAACTTTCTAGATCAATACAGAATTCAAGAGTATCATTAACATGCAATAAGTGCAAAGTACAAATAAAAATACAAAATAAAGCATATATAAGTGCAAATAAATATACCAATAAAAGTGTAACTATATGCCTTAATAATCTATATGTGAATTCCTTTGTAACTATTGTTCTGATAGGCACTTACATTAGATTTGACTGTTGTTTGATAGGCCAAATCAAACTAAAACAGCATTTAAATAAGCTTACCTATAGCACTTATTTGGGTATCTATGAAAGTGGTAAAAGGCAAGACAAAAAAAGCAGACAATGGCAAGTTAGTAAAAAAAACAGAAATTACTTTGTCTAAAAAAACCTTATCTTCTTTAATATGCTCTAATAATTACTAATCAAAATTTAATCAAAAAACTATATAATTACATTATTACTTTAATAAACTCTAACAACACAATTATGTTATTACTCTAATAAACTCTAATAACATAACTATATCATTACTCTAATAAATTCTAATAATATAGTGACATCATTATTCTAATAACCTCTATGTAATTATATTATTACTATAACTAACTCTAATAATTAACTAATTAAAAAATTATCTAACTATATAGTTAATCTCTTAATGCTTACAAATTTAATATACTCTTCAATATATAACTCTTGCAATAGACTTTATTATTAATTAAACAAAAACTATATTATTGTTTTTTTAAATTAATATTCTACAATCATGCAATCAATTACAATACTATTACTCAATTAATTAATTACACTTTGTTAATTTGAGACAAAATGTTGCTATAATACTTTCTTATTAGGTAGCTTATATAATAATTCTAATTAAATAATTACTAATCAAATTATAAATTTACTAGAAACTAAGTAATAAAATTATAAAATATATAATTTATATAGTGAATTAAGCAAATTAAATTTGCAAAATCTTAAGTTTAATTGGTCTACAAAATTTATTTATCAAATTTTGGTTATTTTTCATATATTAATTTATTATATATATAAATCAATAAATATACACATGAATTACCTAAACTCTTTCTGCAAATCCATTATACAAAAATTAACTAAAAAATTTATTTATCAAAAAATACTTATAACTATTTATTTTACTAAGAAGACCTGTTCTGGTCTTTTAAATATTTTTGTTCATCTTATTATTTTACATATAGCTTGCATATATTAAGTTTCTATACTTCAAATGCATTGAAAAAACTTACTGATAGCCTTTGACCTCCAGTTGATAACTTTTAACTATTTTGTAGCTTTTATTGTCTTAAAGTTGTAGTATACATTTATCTGGTCAAAATAAGCTCTAAACAAATATTTTTAACTCAATATTGACCAAACTACAACTAAGTTCATTATTTATTCTCTTGCAAAACTTTTTTTTACCTTTTGTCACCTTTTCCCATTATACAGTTTTTATGTAACTATACAATCACTTTATAATTCATATCTTATTAATTTATACTACCATTTTGTAACCAATCTATTAATAGAAACCTATTCATACAATAAATCACTTCTATATTTTGTCTTTATTAATATTACACAATAATTTGTACTGCAAATTCTACTTGTGTTCAGTGAATATATATTATTTCATCAACAATCACTTTGCCGAACACCTTATCGTACAGAGTGATGGTTAATATTTAACAATTATTTGATGATTAATAATTATTGTTCAATATTACTCATTATGCTATATGATAAAGTGTTCAGTGAAGTGATCATTAATGAAATGATTATATCTGTATTCAGTATTTGAGTCATATTAGTGATTCTATCCATCTTTGTTACACTTTTGTATCATTCTAGTAATATTCTTAAACTACAACTCTTGTATTTATTTACAATTCTTGTAAAATTAATTATTTACAACTATATTTTTTATTTTAGAAAATACATCTAAGTCTAAAATCTTTATTTAACTTGTTACTATTCAACAATGCCTATTCTAAGTTAGCAAGAGTCTAGCATAACAGATCTTGATTATTTTTATTAAAACTTTTTCAATAGTTTTAGAATTGCCTTCTATGAAAAAGACAACAATAATAAGACTCATCCAATTCTTCCCAAAGTTCAATCTACTATTTGCTTAATAAAAAATCATAAATCAATAAGATTACTCATTTCTTTAAAGCTTCTATCTTTATTTTCATAATTACCTGCCTCTGTGACAAATACTATATCAAATTCATCTTAACTTTAAATACCAACTATATTCAAGTTACTAAATTCACAACTGCATATATTAATAGTAATTCTAAAAAAATTAATAAATAACTCAAGAACTTATAACTAACCTCTTTTCTTCTACTAATAGTGTTCTTTCATTTTCTATATTTGATATACATTACTACACTTGTTCTAAATGTTTTTTTCTAATTGGTTGTACCAAAAAAAATAAATATTATTATTTTACTGAAAAATATATCTCCAAAAATAATAAAGTCTATCATCTTACTTGTATAATTGTCTCATCGTAACATGAAGATAGTTTATCCAAAACTAAGAAAAATCTTACTCAAACCTTCCAAAACATCTTATATAAATCTTCTTAAACTACCAATCTCTTACTACTTCTTCTTACCAAATCTTAACTTCTTCCAATCTTATAAATTCTTTCTTTTCTACAACTATTAATACTAATCTCATCTCTAACCAACCTTTTACTACTAACACTCTTAACACTTCTAATCTAAATCACAACCAGACCAGTAACATAAACCAATCTGAAAATATTCCTAACAAATCTCTTTCTCAATTATACTCTAATATTTTTAAACCAATATCTAATTCTATATATGACTAGGTTGCAAATTTTTCTATTACTGAAGAAATGCAACCTAATAAAATATTGTAAACCTTATTTTCTCTTCAACTCTTTACCTTCCTTAAAAAATTTCTTTATAATTTTTATCTTGGCAAGAAAATTAAGCCAGCTACTGTTATACAACCAGTACTTAAAGCATTATTCTATTATATTATTCATATTATGGCTAGACAACGACCTGAATTCTTAATTGACTTATCTATAACAGTAATCCCAATATTAACAAGAGTGCTACTATTTCTTTTAACCTTCTCGAATCTATTCTAAAAAATCTCATCCTCAAATTTATAACTATTCTCTTTACTAAACTTAATTATTTTAAAATTTTTGTTTTACTAGTTACTATTCCTTTATATATAGCTTATAATTATCTTCAACTTTGTTTTAATCTTGCATACTTAGATCTTTTCTTATCAAACAACTACCAACTAATTGATACCAAAAATTTGCTAAAGACTTATAGTTTAGACACAAAAGATTTAAAATTGAATCATTTATTCAAACCATAGATCTTAAATAAAAATATTTTATAATTCAATCTAATGCCAGATTTAACATTAAATTTTTCTTTAATATTCCTAAAACTCTCTTTCTGGAATGATTTTGTATTTCTTCATTAAAAAACTCTCTTGATTACTTTAATTCCTAGTTTGAAACTTACTATTCTTTTTACAGTAAACAATTCTCTTTCAATATTAATAAATAAAAAGTTCACATCCCTTTCAGAATTCAATTTCATCAACATTTTATTTTCTAACTCTCCAAACATTTTCTGAAA
This sequence comes from Cetraspora pellucida, assembly GCA_910591915.1. Lineage (NCBI taxonomy): Eukaryota > Fungi > Glomeromycota > Glomeromycetes > Diversisporales > Gigasporaceae > Cetraspora > Cetraspora pellucida. The sequence continues at coordinate 9,881 of CAJVQA010006988.1, read as the reverse complement.
CCTATATCTTTAAAAAATCCAACTTACTTCACGAGTGATATGAAGAAGCATCTCGTGTTGCTAACTTCTATTGTCTTAGTTGTGATAACAAAAAATGTCAATATTTTGATAATAAAAAATTTCATAATAGTACCAAACTTTTCAATAATATTTTAACCAAACTCTGCTTATTATTTCCACTAGTGATTTTGGCTAATATGAAAAAGTTGGCTAAGCCAAAAATTTTCGGCTTAACCAGTCGATTTTTTCAAAATTGGCTAATCGATTTTTATTTTCCCAAAAATAGAAAATATAATTAACGTGTGATTATGCACAAAAACAGGGTTTTTTTTTTTTTCATCAATAAATATTCTCAGGCACTTTAAACAGGTTTATTTAATTATTTTGTATTACAAATTGCCAAAAATATCTCTCCTTTCCCAGCATCATAATTTATAACAATTGTAAAGTATAACTTAAAATGTATGCTATTATTAAAATCATCGGGATCAGTTATCACAGGAAATTTTATTTAAAATGCATCATAATCATGTGGTGAGAATATTCAATAATTACATTTCCATTAATAGATTATTTTAACGATAATATGTAATTATTACTAAATCGGATATAGCATGAGAATACTGCCACATAACAAAGGACAATTGACAAAAGGTTCATAATTTAAACATATCCATTAATCATATTTGGATACATTGTTTATAATTAAATTTGCGCTATATCTAAAATAAATAGTTAATTTAGAAAAAGCATGTACAAATATAAATAATAATGATACTTATCCAATGTAGTTGTGTATTTTGAGAGATTTTTGGTTGTTCTGCATTATTTTGTCCACCTTGACATCCTGCACTGGAAATATCTCAACTTCCAACATATATATGCTATATCAAAAAACAATATAAAATTGTAATATTAGAACTTTTATTTAATAGCCCCAAAGCAGGTTGTGTAAATAAAATTTTTGAGGTATTGTCCTGACCTTGTTTGTAAATAGTATTGAGCCGATATGCATCTACGCACGTTACTCTGAAAAAAAAGTAATTTTCTCTATAAAAAAAAAATTCAAAAATAAGAAATACATATTAATATGCGATTTTGAAAATTTCTTACTTACCAATTTCGCAACATGCTACTATAAAGCTTCCCATTCAATTTATAATGTATAAAAGATATCTAATTATATATGATAATTTTAATTAAATTAGGTTTATCTAAAGCTTGATTTAGCCTTAACAGCCCAAAATCAATATCTTAAAAGAATCATCTCGTTGTCATCCATATGTATTTTAATTATAGAAAGTACAAACAATATTAATATTGAGAAAAAAAAAATTAGAACAATTTATAAATATAATAAATATAGCCACATAACTATTTGAAGACAGTTCATACAGTGTAAATTCATGCCCTAAATGACTCATTCAAGCCAAGCAAACAGCCTTATGCAAGGCATATAATTTACAAAAAATAAATATTAATTTATATTAAATCAAATGCATATAAAAAGAAAATGATTACCTTTAATCAAATTCAATATTCGTTAATAATCAATCCACTTTACAAAATGTCCTTAAAAAATTTTTCTAATGAAGACTTGTATTTATATGAACCACATATATCACTAGGCGAAGGATCGAATTTAATTTCAAATAAAGAATTATTCTCATCTGATAATGAAAGAAGATCTTTATCGCTAGATGAAGGGCTTCATTTGCCATTAGATAGTGAATCTTTTCTGACTAATGAACTTTCATCAGAAAATGAATATTCTTTAAATATGCACCTTCTTTAAATGAAGAATCACCTAATATTTTACATATGTTTACTCAAAATAAAAGAAAACTTAGTAAATTACCTAATATTAATACTAAAAAAAGGTCTAAGCTAAGGAAAAGTTGGGTATGAAAACATATGAAAAAAGACAAACTTAACAAAAAAGTTATATGCCAAGTATGGGTTGGCGATAATGATAAAAAGCAACAATGCCCAAGTACTTTTGAACTCTCAACCAGTACAACAAATTTAGCATCTCATCTTCGAGCTGATCATAGATTAGATAAAAATGGGCCTTTATTACCTCTAAGTGGTATTAAAAAAATAACCCAACTACTAACTGTTCAATTAGATTCATCTCAATCTACTCTGCCAGAATTATTTAGTCATAGAATACCATTGCCAAAAAAAAAACAAAACAGAATTACCTCCCGAATCTTAGCTTGGATAATTGATGATATGCAACCCTTCAATGTTTTAAAAAATGACCAATTTCATGATCTTTTATATGAAGCAAAGCCACAATATCAATTTCTGGATAGAGATATGTTTAAACAAAAAATATATGAGGCAGTAAACTATACCGAAAATAGTTTAAGAAATTTAATTGACAATATGTTAAAATCTTTTGCATTTACCACAGACTTGTGGACTCAAGACCACAAACCATATATTGAAATTATGGTCCACTGGCTCTCTTCAGAATTTGAAATGCATAAAGCTATACTTACTATTGAAAGTTTCCCATATCCACATACATTTGATCGAATTGAAGATTGTTTACTAAGAGAGTTAGCTAAATAGGGTTTAAGTGACAAATATGTAGCCGATGTAACTGATAATGCCAGTTCAATAGTAAAAGCATTAAAAAATATTGAGATTTTACATGTAAAATGTACAGCTCATACTATCCAACTTGGTATTACAGATGGTTTAAAACAGGCTACTGACTTAATTGACTGTGCAAAAGCTCTAAATTCATTTGTTGCTGGGAAAGACAAAATTAGAAAAAGACTACAATTAATACAAATTGAAATATTTAAAGAAAAAAATCAATTACTTAACAATAAAAATATTTCTGCTCTTGATCCAATATCCAACGATACCATAACCAGATGGAACTCAACCCATTCATTGTTAGAACATCTACTTTATCTTTACGAAGCTATAAAAAAACTACAAAAAGATCTTGCAAAAGATAAAGATAAAAATATTAGAAAAAATGCTAAAGCATTAGAAGAGTTGCTCTTTGAAGAAGAAGATTTATTAGGAATTCAAGAGTTGGTTAAGTTGCTAGGTCCCTTTGCACATGTTACAACCATAATGGGTGGTGATCAATATCCTACCTTTTCAATGATGTTACCATTAATTAAAATATTACAAGATCATCTATTTGAAAATGAAGCGATACTTAAACATCTAATTGTTCATGATGTATGTAATGAGATAGAGCTTTCATTTGGAAACCGTTGGGATAAGCCTGGAGTTGAAGATTATATCACTACTATTCTCGACCCAAGATTTAAGGACCTAAGCTTTGAGCCAGAAAAACTAGAACCAATGAAAAATGAATTAAAACACAGGATGGAGGCTGTAAAAAATATAAACTCAACAATACCTTCAATTGAAAATAGATTATCTTCTTCTTTATTAAATTCATTATTTGAAAAAACTTTTCAAGAAGTTTGCCCTATTGAAAACAAACTAAAGGTGTATTTAGACATGCCCCAGATGATAAAATATGACCCTTCTGATCCTCTTTATAAAAAACATAACCCCTTAGTCTTTTGGCAAGATAATAAATTAACACTTCCCTTAATAGCACAACAAGCATAACGGTATTTGGCAATTCCGGGAACCTCAGTTCCCTCAGAGCGTCTCTTCTCTGATGCCGGAAACGTCATAACTGATAAACGAAATCATCTTCTTCCCAACACAGTTCATGATCTACTTTTTTTTAAAGAAAACTAGAATTGTTTTAATCCCTATTTTGATTTAAACTAGTATAAAAAAAAGCTACCTTGATAGATTTGTTAACAGTGTGGATAGAAGTATAGTTGTTAGGTGAAACCCAAAAAAGGAAATTATAACAATGAAGTTCATTGTTATAATTTCCTTTTTTGGGTTTTGCCTAACAACTATAGGTAGAAGTAACAAGAATTCATTTTTATACAAAAAAAAATAAAGTTAGATGAACGTTAAAAAAAAAATTATTAAATAAATGCTTATTAAATCTTACCTGATCTTGTAATTTCGACTTTTATTTTCAGTTTTTTCAATTATTTAAAGTATTTTTAACCCGGGGCGACTCTATTGCTGAGAATTTAATGTTTAGCATTTAGGGTGTTAAATGGTGAGACTAGTCCGGTCTGATCCTAGTCTCTAAAAGTTGATCCTTAAAGAAAACCTTAAAGAAAATACAATACATTTTATTAGCTCAAGAAAAAAAAAAAAAAAAAAAAAGAGTACCTGTTCTTTCTTAGAATTCTTAGAAGTTAAAATGAACATTACTCAATTAATTATTCACCATATTTCCCTTTAAATTTGGTGGCTATTTATATTGTATTTGCGGATCCATGGGACTGATTCAAATAAATTAAAGTTCGATAATCTAAGTATTTGCTATATAAATGAATGTATTTGGTCATGTGATTGAGACCTAATTAGGAAATCGGCTAAGCCGACTAAGCTGACCAAAATTTATCGGCTAAGCTTAGCCGATAAATTTTGATTGGCCACATTTACTACTTATAAGAACTCTGAAAAGACAAATGCAAGAAATTAAATTGGAAAACCAATATTTCAAAACTGCTATATATGCTGATGACTTAACTATAGAAATTGGATCTCCTTTTGACTGAAACAAGGTAAAAGCTTTAATAAGCTTATATAAGGCTACTTCTAATGCAAAGATTAATAAAACAAAAACAAAACTAGTTCTACTTATCTCTATTGCACAAAAAGTAGAGCTCTATAATAAGGACCAGTTTATTAAGTTAGAGAAACAAGATACTATTATTATTTTAGAATATGATGGTCTTATAAATGGTTAACTAAAAAAATATCTTTGAGCTACAACTATTAATAAACTAAAAGAATCACTTAATAAACTTTCAAATAAAAATCTTTTCTTTAAAGAAAAAATTCTTATCACAAATTTACTCATTCTTTCCAAAATTTGGTATTCAGTCTATTTGCTACCTTCTAACAGAAAGCAAGTAATAGAAATAAATAGAATTATCTCTTTTTGGATCAAAGGTTTTTCACAAATGCTTTTCAGATATTCTACTTTTTAACAGTTTGTAGATCTGGCAAGACTTCAAGCTTTGATTATTAAAGATATATTAAATGCACATTTAATTTCTGTTTGGCTAAAACTTCTTACCTCAAACTCAATATGAGTGGTATATGAAAGAAGCAAAATAAGCATAATGCTTAGAGAAAAAAGAAATATATCTTTATTACAGGCTTTAAACTTAGATAATATATGCTCAAAAGCTTGGTCTACAAAATAGAAACCCTACCTGCTAGCTTGAACAAGAACTAAAGAAAAGATCTTTTTTAGTACTAACTGGCCTTAGAACAAAAAAGAAATTATAGTTAATAAAATGAAAAGAAATAAGCTCTTAGTTAAAAAAATCTTAAAGCTCTTAAAAAAGGCTACTTTACTATCTATCTCTTTTCACTTTGCACTTCAGAATATACAACCTACTTGGCTTTCTTTAAAATCTATATACAACAAAAAAAAAAGACATTTTTTGATAGCTTTTCATAAAGCTCTTCCTTTAGAATATCACTTTAAATACATAGGATCATCAGAAACAGGCAGCTGTATCTGGTATTCAAAAGAGCTACAAACTTTTGAGCACTTTGCTTTTGAGTGTTCTAGAAGTATAATAATTTGAAAGAAGACATATAAGTTTCTAAATCTTAATAAGAAAAAACCTATACTAACCAACTTGGAAAGTGTTTTTCAGGTTTCAAACATTGACTATGCTCAAGCATTAACTACTATAATCTGGCTATATATCAATATAATCTATGAAATTTGGTATTGATATACCTTATTAAAATGATAAAGCTCTAATACTCTTCTAAGCTCTCTTAGTATACTAATTAAAGCTCATATTTCAAAAGAAATACATATTTTAAAATACAACATACTAGGTCATAGATCTAAAACTGCCAAACTAATCTGTAAATATCTAAAATGTATTTAGACTGTTTATAATATTTTAATATAATAATACATTAATAAAAAGCACCACCTGCATCTCTAGTTGCTAAAAGCAACAAGAATACTCAAAAAAAAAACCTTCATCCTCTAAGCAAACCATTCAAGTTTCTAAGATGCTGGTTTATATTTAATAACAAACAAACAAAATAGACAAAGCTTATTATGGCTAAGTCTTCACATCTTATTAAAATTGCAAATACTAAACAAATTACTGATATACATGTATAATATATTATTAATACAGTTATTATTTCTACAATTGAATATTACCTTTATAATATAATTTTTAACCAAAACACTTGTAACAAAATCCTTACAAACCATATTGGACTTGTTAAAAGCAAAGCCATAGTTAGTTGTATAACTTCTACTAGTACTTTACTTTATCTTTAACTATATAATATTCACAACATATGGGACATTCAACTACAACACCATATTACAAACTATATCAAAAGACTTAACTCTCCTAATCTTCTTGGTATTAGTACTTGTATTTGACTTCAGCAACTTCAAAATAATTTTTGGTTACCTACTAGTATATTAATACACAACAATTCTACTATTGATAGACCAAACAAACATTCTACTAACTTTAAAATTATTCAACTTTTTAAATATCTTAGTATAACATTTACCTTTAACCCAACTTATAACATCCTATATACTATTCAAAAGAGCTCTATCTTATTAGAATTCCTTCTTTTCTTACATCCTAAATATCTAACTTTTAAAAAACAACTTAACTATCATAGCATTCTATACTTAGACCAACTTACTATATTTAATAATTCATGCTTACTAGATTGAAAACATATTTCTTCTTATATTTATAAAATTCCAAAAGGCAAACAACCTCTCTAGTTTACCTATTTAGAAGACCAAGTTACAAGTTATTTCTACAACTATACACTATACTCACTCTTACACCTATCTGATACTAACTACTATAGCTACACAACTGGACACTTCTTATTATATAAAAAACTCTGGCTTATTATAATACTTAATAACCAAATTATTACTAGTAAAGCCAAAAAACAATCTTTTCATTCTGGCACTGTGCTTATTACTCACTAACAATGTCAAATTGAATTACAATTTACTCACTTATATTCCTTTGCACTTATTTAATTACAAGCATGTCCTAGTTGTTCTTTTAATTTATATACAATTAATAATAAATATATAATTACTATTCTTATTAATCTTTTAACTTAATTTTTTGATTGAATTAACACAAATAATAAAACTCTTAACTTTAATGCCAATTATTTGGACTTTTTATACTCAGTTGCAATTAAACACTCTATTCAAACTCCAAGCCTACTCAATATTATTATTTTAACAAACTTAATTCTAACTATCTTTGAATCCTATATACTAACTCAAAAACTTCAACAAATTATTAATTACAATACTAACCAAAAAGAACTCCACTTCTATACTAATAGCTCTGTTATTAATTTAAGTACTTCTCAATGCTTTATAGGCATTAGATAGGTTTAAGTTAACAATAATTCTATATTGTATATATTTCAGACATAAGTTAAACTTTGGTCTTGCTCATTCAAATTAAAACTTACTGCTATTTTATCAGCTCTTATTACTACTTTTAAAAACTCTACTGTTAATATATATATAGACTTTTAATTTGTAATTTCAAAATACCAAAACCTTTTAAATTTTTTTACTACTCTATCATATATACATACTGTTACAAAGTAGATTTTAGCATAGTATATTATAAATAGCATTAGTAGTTATATATATTCTTTATTGTATTTTATATTATATTTATTATTAGTTATTAGTTAGTCAATAGTTATATTATATAGTAGATAGATAAAAAGGATCTTAATTAGCTATTAGCAATGTGGTACAGCTATATAACACTGAATAATATCTATGATGTTACTATTGTCTTACAAACCCCAAGTACTCCTATACAAGTTTCATATATCTAGCACCAAATTACTATGCCAAGTGCCGCAACACAAGAATCTCAAGTATCCCCGACACGAACCCCAAGTGTCCCTGCATGAACTCCAAGTATCCTTGCACAAATTTTAAGTGCCTTTGCACAGATTCAAATGCCTAAACACAAGCCTCAAGTGTTTCAAGCATAAATGACAAATGATATAAACAATATCACCAATTGCTTCTGTACAGTCCCTACTACCCCAAGCACAGTATTATTTAATGTTGTTCGAACCTTCACTATCCCAACTACAATGATATCTAATATTGTTTGAACCCTTATTATTCTGAGTACAGTATTAAGTAATGTTGCTCGAATTCCTACTATTCTTGCTAGGTAAAAAGATATATAAAGGGTAGCTTTTACTCTTCCCTGCCAATTCTAAGTTTCTATACTTCAACCTAAACCCTTCTACCTTTACCTCTAATTTGTAAAAGTAATATTTCCCCTCTAGAGTAATTCCTACAGGCAAGGTTGGCACTGTGTATTTGTTTAATAAAAGTTAATCTATATATCATTATTATCTCGAACTGTTTTTCTGTTGCTGTGTAGTAAAGTAAACTATTACACCTCTATTCCATATATATTTGCAATAATCAATCACTGTACCAGGTGACCTTGTTACTTGGTTGTATTGTATCAAAAAGGCTACAATTCTGTAACAATACACTATACTTTTCATTTTGGAACTCACTTATCAACTTTATTAACTTATACAAAATTCAAATCATCTTTCACAAAGTTACTACTTATTAAGATAATATATACAATAATTTAGTTAATCAACTTGCATATAATTACTATAATGTGCCATATTTTACTTTTATGCTATATAATATTTATAACTTAGCTTATACTCTTATTCTTGAGAATTTTTTTCTTAAGCTACCAACTTGTCACAGTATTTGTACAATTTGTTATACACATATTTATGCATTATGAATTACTCAAAACTGCTTTTATAAATAGGAAAAAATTCTTAACCAAATTAACTAGCAAGCTATCTGGCTATATATTAACAATAATTAAAAATTTTCAAACTTTTCACATAGCTTTCAATCATCTACCCTTAAGTTTTTTAGAATTAAAATTTTACTAGATGAACTTTCTGTCTTATACATTTTATATAAACATTATTACTCTACTTATCTGCCACTAATGTTATCATGCCAGCTTTTACCTTTATTAAACAACTTGTCTATCTGATCAACTATTAAATAATCTTATAAATAACTTATTACAATATACTCTTAAAATTACTACCTTTAATACTATTTCAAAAATTATAACAAACTTACATTATTAAATCAAACAACTAAACTGCATGTTCACTCACAGTATACCAGACCTACCTTTAATTTTTTTAACTCTATCAGGCTTAGTACCAAATAAAATTATTACTATAGTTGCAGACTTATCAACAAAAATATCTATAATACTTATTACTAAATTTTACTTCATTTCAATTAACAAATTTATCACAAAATTTGGATTTCTTATTGTATTTCAAGATCTACAATTCATCTTTTTATTTTTAATTTACCTTTTAATTCTATTTTCAATTAGTGCAAACTTCTTCTCTTAATACTATTAGCTCTAAAAATTAATTCTTAGTATATACAATAGATTAAATATCAAACTAATTTCTTATATATTATTACTAACACCTAAATCTAGATGAGCCTTAGGCTAGGACTTTGTTGCAGTTAAATGCAAAGCCACAGGCTAGAACATTGTCTCAATTAAATAGAAAACCTCTGATAAGGAATATAACTAATTTAGAAAAAATTAAAGATTTACAAGAAGGATTTTTAAAAAATTAAAATTTTTATATTTTATATTTTTTTATTTTTTATTTAATATTTTTATATATTATATTTTAGATTT